>CM072863.1:975000-992500 GCA_036937835.1 Pampus argenteus | reverse complement strand
CGTGTGTGTGTGTGTGTGTGTGTGTGTGTGTGCGGTTAGCAGCACAGTTAAACCTTGTAAATATCTTCATAGACTTCTTGAGGTTGTCTCTGTAGGTTTAATGAGTCCATTTAATCAAATCAAATCAAATCAAATTTTATTTATATAGCCCAAAATCACAAAATACATTTGTCTCAGAGGGCTTTACAATCTGTACAGGGAGTGACACCCTCTGT
Organism: Pampus argenteus; assembly: GCA_036937835.1. Lineage (NCBI taxonomy): Eukaryota > Metazoa > Chordata > Actinopteri > Scombriformes > Stromateidae > Pampus > Pampus argenteus. Next base: position 992,285 of record CM072863.1, on the reverse strand, counting down.
CCTTAGACCCTCGATTCGAGTGAGGAAAAACTTGCCCACCAAAAAACCTTTTAACAGGAAAAAAGGTGGAAGAAACCTCAGGAAGAGCCACAAAGGAGGGATCCCTCTCCCAGGACGGACAGACGTGCAATGATGTCACATGTACAGAACAAATCAACACACACATATTGTACACTCCACATATTGTACAATGAATAATAATGAATTACAGTTGATGATAAAAATAGGTTACAATGAATGATGAATTATTACAGTAGCAGCAAATCATTACATAACTATAAACTGTAATGGGGATATGGCAACAATGATGACGGCGACAACACATGCAGTAGACGCCACGCAGGACCACAGCAGCAGACAAAGTCCACAAGAACCTGCTGGGCGAGAGAGCACAGAAACTCCGGGGAAGAAGTTTAATTAGTAACATGATAGATAGATGGATTAGATAGATGGATAGATAAGGAGAGAGAGAGAATGAGAGAGAGCGAGAGAGTATGTGAGTCCCCCAGCAGTCTAGTTCTATGGCAGCATAACTAAGGGATGACCTGAGCCAGCCCTAACTATAAGCTTTATCAAAAAGGAAAGTCTTAAGTCTACTCTTAAAGGTGTTGATCGTGTCTGCCTCCCGAACACAGAGTGGTAGTTTATTCCACAGAAGAGGAGCTTGATAGCTGAAAGCTCTGGCTCCCAATCTACTTTTAGACACTATAGGAACCACAAGGAACCCACCATCCTGGGAGCGCAATGTTCTAGTGGGGTGGTAAGGTACTATGAGCTCTTTTAAATATGATGGTGCCTGACCATGAAGAGCTTTGTAAGTTAGGAGAAGAATTTTAAATTCTATTCTAGATTTAACGGGTAGCCAGTGCAAGGAAGCCAAAATGGGAGAGATGTGATCTCTGATTTTGGTTCCTGTCAGAACGCGTGCAGCAGCATTCTGAATCAGCTGCAAACTCTTAAGAGACTTATTAGAGCAGCCTGATAGCAAAGAGTTACAATAGTCCAGCCTAGAAGTAACAAATGCATGGACTAGTTTTTCTGCATCCACTTGAGAAATGATGCGTCTGATTTTGGCAATGTTACGCAAGTGGAAGAATGCAGTCCTCGAAAGTTGTTTTATATGGTTATTAAAGGACAAGTCTTGATCAAAAACAACGCCAAGATTTTTTACGGTGGAGCTGGTGGCCAGGGTGATCCCATCTAAGGCTAAATCTCTGGAATGATAGTTTCTAAGGTGTTTGGGTCCTATTAGGAGAACTTCAGTTTTTTCTGAATTTAGCTTCAGAAAATTGTGGGTCATCCAATTTTTTATGTCCTTAATGCATGCTTGAAGTCTAGTCAAGTGATTGGTTTCATCAGGCTTGATCGATAAATATAATTGGGTGTCGTCAGCATAACAGTGAAAGTTAATTGAATGATTCCTAATAATGTTCCCTAAGGGAAGCATATATAAACTGAAAAGAAGTGGCCCTAATACAGAACCTTGTGGGACTCCATGAGAAACTTTGGTTTGCATGGAGGATTCATCATGAACATGAACAAACTGAGAACGGTCTAGGAAATATGACTTAAACCAGCCTAGGGCGGTTCCTTTAATGCCAATTTGGTATTCCAGTCTCTGTAAGAGAATCTGATGGTCAATGGTGTCAAATGCGGCACTAAGATCTAATAGGACAAGTACAGAGATGAGTCCTTTGTCTGATGCCATTAGGAGGTCGTTTGTAACTTTAACTAGTGCGGTCTCTGTGCTATGATTTACTCTAAATCCTGACTGAAACTCCTCGAATAAACTGTTTGTGTGGAGAAAGTCACATAGTTGGTTGGCTACGGCTTTCTCAAGTACCTTCGAGATGAAAGAAAGGTTTGATATTGGTCTGTAATTGGCTAAAACCTCTTGATCTAGAGTTGGTTTTTTAAGAAGAGGCTTAATCACAGCTATTTTAAAGGACTGTGGTACATATCCTGATAATAAAGACAGATTAATCATATTTAATAAGGACGGGCTAACTAAAGGTAATACATCTTTAAGCAGCCTGGTTGGGATGGGGTCTAAGAGACAGGTTGACGACTTAGATGAAGTAATTATTGTAGTTATTTGTTTAATGTCGACGGGAGAAAAGCAGTCTAAATATATGTCAGATTTTATAGCTATTTCCAAACTTGCTGTATCTGAAATCAGATGAGTGCCTGATGAGGGCAAAAGGTGATGAATTTTGTCTCTAATATTTAGAATTTTATCATTAAAGAAGCTCATGAAGTCATTACTAGTTAGGTTTAAGGGAATAGATGACTCAATAGAGCTGTGGTTCTCTGTTAGCCTGGCTACAGTGCTGAAGAGAAACCTGGGGTTGTTCTTATTTTCCTCAATTAATGAGGAATAATAGGCTGTTCTGGCATTACGCAGAGCCTTCCTATAAATTGCAAGATTATCTTGCCAGGCTAGGCGAGATTCTTCCAGTTTAGAGGCACGCCATTTACGTTCAGATTTACGTGCCTCTTGCTTTAGTTTGCGAGTGTGCTGGCTATACCATGGTGCTAACCTCCTCTGTTTTATTGTCTTCTTTTTCAGAGGTGCAATAGAGTCAAGAGTTGTCTGTAATGACTCTGTAGTATTACTAACGAGCTGATCTATGTGTGAGGGGCTACAGGAAGCTGCTAAGTCCTCTGTAACATTAAGACATGGCATTGAATTTAATACTATAGTAATTGTTTCCTTAAATTTGGCTACAGCACTGTCAGATAAACATCTGCTGTAGGAGTTTCTGAAAAAAGGCTTATAGTCCAGTAGTATGAACTCAAAGGTTATTAGAAAATGGTCAGATAGGATAGGATTATGTGGAAATACTATTAGATGATCAATTTCAATGCCATATGAGAGTATAAGGTCAAGAGTGTGGTTCAGACAATGAGTCGGTTTGTTTACACTCTGACAGAAGCCAATTGAGTCTAGCAAAGAGATAAATGCAGTACTAAGACTATCACTATGGTTGTCGACGTGAATATTAAAATCACCTACAATAATTACTTTATCTGTTTTAACGACCAAGCCTGATGCAAATTCTGCAAATTCAGATAGAAATTCAGAATAAGGACCTGGAGCTCGATATAATATAACAAATAATATTGGCTGTAATGTTTTCCAGGTTGGGTGAGTCAGGCTAAGAACGAGACTTTCAAATGAATTATAATTTAGTTTAGGTTTAGGATTAATGAGTAAACTAGAGTCAAATATGGCTCCAACTCCACCACCTCGACCAGTACTTCGAGGAATATGAGTATTACAATGACTGGGGGGAGTGGATTCATTTAAACTAACATATTCATCCTCCTGCAACCAGGTTTCAGTGAGGCAAAGTAAATCAATATCATAATCAGATATTAATTCATTTACTAAAACAGCTTTAGAGGACAAGGACCTAATATTCAAGAGTCCACATTTAGTTATCTTGTTTTGGGCTCTTGGAGATGTTGATTTAATATTTATCAGGTTTTTATGATTTACTCCTCTTCTGTTTGTTTTATCTTTAAATAATGCAGGTGGACGGGGGACAGACACAGTCTCTATACTAGATGATTGGGTGGGCAACTGCTCTAGTGGAGGCGCAGAGAAGCGTGTAAGACTGCAGCTCTGCTTCCTGGTCTCAACTCTGGATTGTCATGGATTTACAATAATAGATTGAATTTAAAGCCACAGACGTAAGAATATGATCTTGATTTGATGTTATCAAAATGTAAATCTGGAGCTGATTAATAGATGCAGTTTGTTCCAGGGAATAGAAAACATTAGATCAGACAAAAGTTTCTAATTATTTTCTGCTATTTGATTTTTGCCTTGCTTGATATCATTTAAAGACAAATGAGCTAACAGAGTTAGAAACACATCCAGCTGTGTGAAATGTAAGTCAAGTCCAGGATGGACTTACGTTTCTAGAAATTTAGCACTATCCAGCCTGGATTTGTTTTCTGTGTGGAAAGAGGCTAAAAGAATAATGTGAACATTAGAGAAAGACATATGGTAGTAACCGTAGCAACCCTACAGGAAGACGGAGACAGGATGTATGCATGATGGAGAGGACAATAAACCAATCCAGTAGGATTTCATGCTCAGTGGTTTTACTTTTCACATGGACCATTTGACTCAAGTGCATCATGAAACTGATTTTCCAAATTACTAGTTTTACTCTTGACCGCTCAAGTGGACGTTGAGTCATGTTAGATAACACGTCTGTCAGTTAAATATAAGAAACAACTGCAAAGTCTGCCACCATTAAAAACCACAGCGCCAGCCTTCAACTGCACCCTGTGTTTCATTGTAAGAAGCATTACACTGCATACACTTTAATAAAGGTATGATAAATCATTAATTTCACACTTACCAGAAAAACAGTTTCCTCTCTGGTGAGAAACTGGGAGAGAGGCAGGACAAAAGTATGTTTTAGCATTGCAAACAAAGCGTCAGAGCAGGATGAATCCTGGTTTTTGTCTTACAGGCAGCATTTTATACATATGTTAAGTTCAGGACCTTTGACCATGTTTAACATCTGACATTAACAGTATAAAAATAAGAGCAGTATAAAATCACACAAACGTATGAAATGCCCCTTTTAATCAAGTTTAATGTTGTTGCTTCAAGGATTCTTCTTCTTCTGTTTCATTGTTGCAACACTGTTGAATCACATATGAGTGAAATGTTCAGTGACAACGTGGTTATTTCTTTCTGTAACATCAGTTTCCAGTGTTATCTGATCTAATTATCTATCTAGACCGCTCATACACTCATCTCCTCTAACAAGCATGCCAGGTTCTCTGTGTGTGTGTGTGTGTGTGTTTGTGTGTGTAATTAGTTTGGTATATGGGTTATCAAACGGGCACCTCCCATCACAGATGATCATTAAATTAAAGCCACGGCACCTCCACAAGGTTCAGCAGTAAATTCTGACAAACCAGAATCACACTTCTGTCACTTCTGTGTTCCAACAGTTGGACTGTACAGTAATTATAGTTGATTAGTCTTACTGAAGGGGGACTGTGTGTTATCAAACCCTCTTTAAATATTTTAATATCAATAACTGACCCCTGACTTGATGTCTGCAGTTCTACTTCAGAGAAAAAGCAACAGCTTGAATTTATCAATCAAACGTACCAAAACACACTTCACTGCATTCAGCTCTGTATGTTCCATTAATGTTAAAAACTGCATGAATAAACTTAAACATAAACTGTAGAAATATGTGTGCATACACTTTAATATTCACTAATTTATGTCAATTATTATTATGACAATTATTTTATTGTATGTGTTTTACCTTGACAGTCTTTTCATAGTTTTTGAAATGATTGATTGATTAATTGATTGATTGAGTGAGTCTTACAATACATATACATAATACATATAGATATTTTAATTCAACCTTTATTTAACCAGGAGAGTCTTTTTAAAACAGGACCTGCCCAAGACAGCAAAAACACACAAGGAGACAAACAAGAGAGACATGTCCAGGAATCAGATGCATAACAGCCATTAAAAACATTCACATCCTATAGATTTAGTTGCCGACTGTTTCCTCGCAGCAACTTTCTAAAGTCTCTGCTGGTTGCCTGGCAACAATGATGACAAGACACCAGGAAGTCACTGCTCCTGGCCAATAAACAGTCGGCACCTTCTTTATCTTCGGACAGAGGCAGGCTAGCTGCTGGCTGTATCATTATGATGCGTTTACTGTACAGACATGAGAGTTGTAACTTTGGGACTGTGGATGTAACTAAAGTAGAGCATGTATGAATAAAGTGATCATACATGACACAAACTTTACAGCATTAAAAACAGTGAGTATATGTAGATATCATACAAACTTACTTTATATCTGAATTAACTGATATGTTGTTGTTAGTGGAAACAACTAGTAACTCTGAGTTTAAGTTGAACTTGTTAGTAAACAGTTGTTTACTTCCACATCCAGCAGCAGCAACATCATCATCATCATGTGGAGTCATGTTTGTGTCCAATATTCACTCTGTTAGTGTTTCTGCTCTCTACGGACTCCTGAGAGGAGCTTCAGAGTCTCTGTAGGATCATCGATAACCAACGACCATAACCAAAAATAATATTGACCATAGATGCTTTGAAGTTTCCACCCCTCAAGACAGCCTGCCTGTTTGGTGCATTACAAGCAGCCTTTCAGGAGGATGAACTTCATCAATTCACCATGAAGCACGAATCAAAACCTCAACATCTGAGAGAGCGTGAGCATGTTGAGGGTTGAGACAAGAGCTGGATTTGTCCTGCTCTGCTCTGCAGAAGGGGAAGACTCAACAGACAGAAAGCAGTGAAGTCAAGGCGGTTGGGGGCTGAACAGATAAAAATGAGCAATCTATCTGCTCTGTAACAGCTGTTTGACATCTGCTGCGTGCCAATCAGAGCCACGGGAACACGAGTGCTGCAGAGCAGACAAGGAGAAAGTGGCAGAAGAGAAGAAGAATGCTTGAAGCTGCCTGATGGGAATGTGAGAGGGATGGAGAGTCGGAGAGAGTCGGAGAGAGTTGGAGAGACACTCGGTGGAAGAGCGGGACGAGGAGAAGGAGAGAGAGTTAGTGATATTGTGAATAATAAGACGAGAGAAGAAGTCTCCAGAGCAGTAAACTTAATTAAAGATTTCTTTCTTTCTTTTTTGGCATCTGACTGTTGAACACTTGGTGCACGAGAGAAGAGGAGAAGAGGAGTGAAGTGAGGGGAAGTGGGAAGGAGGCCCAGAAAGATAAAAAAAAAAGAAAAAGTAGGAAGAGAGAATCAGAGCCAAATAAAAGTTCAAAAGATGATGAGACGTTCAGGTGAAAACTCAGCGTGCAGCTCTAAAGAAACATCTGCACAGACTACACGTGTGTGTTCTTGATACATGTGGAGCTCAACATGTCTGCATCAAAATATGAACGATGTTAGAAGAACATTAAATACAGACAGGTTTACATCATCTGGTTATGATCAGTTGGTGTTCATGTGGTCAGCTCTACAGATTCATAACCTTCATAACCTTTATCATTTATTTATAGTTTTTTCTTCTTTTCCATGTAAAGTGGATTTTCTTCCTCTTGTTTTGTCACCATTGTTTAGGATGCAGTCGTCCTTTCAATAAACTTTATTGTCCCTGACAGGAAGTTTCATGCTTCTGTTTACTGTGTGACAATAAAAGTCACTGTTCAGACATGTTCAAACATCTTCTTACAGCAGGTTGTAATATTGTGTTTTGAATAACAGATTGTTGCCTTTCATATTTCCTGTACGTCAGACCGTAACATATTTTTCTGTCTCCTTTTTGAATTTGTTCACGTCTCTCCGTCACTTGACGCCTGCTTCACGTTTCTCTTTCGAATCAGTTGCACCTTCTTCCTTCTTGAATCGCTTCTTTATCATCATCGTCATTCTTGATCGTTACATCCTCCTCTTCCGTCTCTTCTCTCCTGATTCCTTCATTCATTGTGAAAAGGTGAAAAGCCTTTTAAAAGTCTGAGTGAGCGTGACTCATGTACCCATACATGTAACTTGTATGGTGCAGTAATTGCAGTAATTGTGGACAAACGACACACAGTGTGAATGCATCAGCAGTCAAGCTCCAGACTGCATCACTATATTAACATGATGCTTAAAACAACACTAATGTGGTATTATGACAGATTATTATTTCATGCTGAACATGTTAATGTCATATATGATCCTCCAGTCTGCCTGCTGGCTTCAGCACGGAGGGTTTGTTTGATTTAAACATCTGACTAGCAGAGGTGGGCGGTGGTTTGATGATCACACTGTGTTAACAGTAACAGCTGTTTTCATGTTTTTATAGATGAATAAATTGAATATTTGAATATTGTCCTGAATTTCTAATGTTTGTATTTTACAGAGATTTTATCAAAATAGAAATATCACGTGTACAAAGTACTAAAGTAAAAACAACTAGACGTTCGAAGTGTTTGTTGAGGCTACAGTCAGCTCTATAGTATAAAGTATTCCTTGGATCTCCCCGCTATACGTACAGGAGGCAGACGCCACATGAACATGTCCCTATATTATAATATATATTAGCTCATATACTGAAGCCCTCTCTGTGAGGTCTGTGCATCTCTGATTTGGCAAGAAAGGAAAACTAAAATGTGTCTGACATTGAGAGAGCAAACAATATGTAAATAACTGTTATGATCTCTGTGGGTGGTGTATAAACCAGGGTGAGAAAAATAAACATTAAATTCACAGCAAAAAGCCATCTCACACACACACACACACACACACACACACACACTCCGCCTGCCGTTAAACAAACACTGAGAAACTTGGAAACAGTCGTGTTCATTTTTGTAATGCATATCAGAAGGTGGTAATCAGTTTAGCTGTGAGTTATATTTCCATATGGATCACTGGGTTTTATTCATGCAGCAGGGAGTAATGCACTATGGAAAACACACACATACATATATATATATATAAAAGTTATAAAAATACAGTATGATTTTATCTTTGCCTTAATAGAAAGTTTCAGGAGTAATTATAGTGTTATTATTATATTATAATCAGTCTGTAGCTGCAGAATTCAACATATGTTTGCTGTTGAACTGACTTAAGTAGCTTTATAGCAACATGCAGTAATTATAATAATACTATCTTAAGTAGCTTTATAACAACATGCAGTAATTATAATAATACTATCTTAAGTAGCTTTATAACAACATGCAGTAATTATAATAATACTATCTTAAGTAGCTTTATAACAACATGCAGTAATTATAATAATACTATCTTAAGTAGCTTTATAGCAACATGCAGTAATTATAATAATACTATCTTAAGTAGCTTTATAGCAACATGCAGTAATTATAATAATACTATCTTCAGTAGCTTTATAGCAACATGCAGTAATTATAATAATACTATCTGCTACGATCAGTCACTTTTTGTTTATATGTTTGATTTGTACATCACACATCATACAGTAGACGCTCGTGTTTGCAGTAGAAACCTTCTGGAGAGTTATAGAGAAAAGTATAAATATACAACATATAGTACCTTGTAGTAGTCACATGTAGTAGATATATATTCAGTATCTGCATGTTCTTTGTACTTGGATCCGTAGAATCGGTGGTGTCGGTGAGGATATGTGAGGAATCGTATCGTATAGAGAAAATAAGGAAAAGCTTTTCTGGCACTCGGGGAAAATTAGTCATTTCTTGTGTTTGAGTTCACTGAAGACTTAATTTCTTTTTCTCACATATTTCACCTGCATCAAGTTTACATAAATCACAAAGAGAAAGACGTGATGACCTAAATGAAGCCGTATATCTGAACAACCGTTCTGGTGACTCTGGGGGACCCACAGTTGCAACACTGGCACGCTCTTAATTGAGGAAACTACAGATTTTAATTAGACAAAGTCTTGCTACGCTTGCACAATGGCTCCTTACCTGTGAGTCTAATTACATGATGTCTCGCTCCAGGCGGTGTTTAACTTAAATACAGAACATGGGGGGTGTATTAATGGAGTTGAGATCATTGCATTTTGGCATAATACAGTATGAAAGATGTGTTCAGGTTGCTTCCCTCTACAGCAGTAACGTCTGATAACATTAGGACAGCAGGGACCTTTGAAACGTGTTTCAGGAGAGCATGAATGTTTAATCAGTATATCTATATATTTATATTAAGATTACAAAACTAAGCTTCAAAGTTCATTCTTGACCTTGATAAACACAGTTGAGAAAATATTCTTGCTTCAACCTTTAAATCACATCACATCACCGTCATCACATTGTTTTTGAGAACTTAAAAACAACTTGTCTATTTTGGCTTCAAGGGGACATGTTCTGCTTTTTGTGATTTTCCGTTTGCACAAACACTTTGTTTGCACCTCAACTTCCTCCTCGTGATGACATCAGATTGTTTGTGCATGTCCACAATCGGCCGTCCGTTGGTAGCTTTTGTTGTAAATGTTGTTTGCGTTACCCACCCTCATATTTGGATATGCTGGTGAACATATGTAAGCATGTATATGCATGAACCACCTTGTTTGTGATGGTTTTTTACACATGTGTGTGTATGTCTACTTTAAAGGTCTTTAAGAGTCTCACTAAAAGAAGGAAAAAAGTAACTCGGATAAGACGAACTCAAATCAATCAAACCAAACAACAACAACAAAAACACAATCTGGTCATGAACATGAAGTCTTGGTCGAGACAGCGACACGAACAATCAGGCTCAAATTCATCTATATCTATAATTATATAAATAGATATATGCATATGAATGCAGATACAGTTTTAAAAAAGCAAATATAAAGCTAAATCGCTGATTCTGCCAAAATGATTCTGAAAATGCCAAAAACGATGAAATCTCACTTCTTTGTAAGCAACCAACCAGCTCTGTTCTTCTGAGATATTGAATGTGTGCAAACAGAGTCTCTAAATCTATATTTACAACCACATCTTCAGCTGTACTATATTTTATAATTGCTGTCATAGGGATTTGATTGCAACATAGGCATATTTATGAACCACCAGCACAAAACTAAATGTGGAAACAATCTTGAAAATTGGTTTATTTTGTTATTCAGATCACTTACACAGATGCACTTCATTATCCCACCCAGACTAATCTGATTCTTCTAGAAACCTCTCCCCTCCATATCCAACCTCGGCATATTCGAACCGCCGACCAAAATGACCTATAGACACATTTGAGTGACATAACATGACTTTCTTGTGAGTTGGTGGTGTTTACTGTTGCCGTGACAATGGCCTAACATTTAAAACTAACCAAGTGGTTCTTGTGCTTAGACCTAACTAGACCTCAACCACAGCATGCCACACCATAAAACGTTGATTTGATATTGATTTGCATATTAAAACGTGCATTTTTCCATCCTCTAGAGGGCGATGAAAACACTCATATGTTGTTTTGGGAGTCATTGAAATCAAACCTCTGAGAATTTTCACACCAGCAAACTTCTCATTTCCATCAAGGTCGGAGAAGGGGAGGAAGTTGTAGCCAAAGTCGAACCCGTGCTCTCTCTGAACTTTCCTCCAACTGTTGCCGAGTTCTTGGAGGGCTAGCGGCCATTCAGAGAGTTTTCTGTTGACACATGCCAGCATCTCTTGATGCCGTGCCAGCATCGCTTAGCCCCAGCCTGGCTGTGACATTCCTCCTGGCAGAACAAGACGGTGACTCGGGCGAGATTTTCAAACATTTCTCAAAGCCCTGATGAGCAAAATTATGGCTAATTAGTCACCAGACTGCCATGGTTTATTAGGAGTGACAATGGCACGTCTATAGCTGACAGCACATGTCCCTCTATCGCTCGCTCTCTGTACATCTCTCCGTCGCCCGCTGCCGTCAGCAATGACATCACAGAGAAGGAATAAATAATTCACCATCACATCTGTTATCTATTCACAGTAAACTCTCATCAGTATTGTGATGAGTACAGCTCAGCGTGAGCGTTCACATTGAACATTCACATGCGTGTGCTTCAGAGCTTGTTAGCATGCTGTGCTCACCGGTTGGCCTACATGCTGCCTGGCCGCCATCTTCAGACTCAAAATCACCTTACTAGTGAGAAGAGAGTCTCAGCTCAGTCCAAGAGAGTCAACACAGAGTCAATACTAAGATCGATTGATAAAAAAGCAATGAAACTTAAAACTTAAAACTTAAAAAGAAAAGCTGAAGTGTGTTCCTACATCTGCAGAAAAACATTTTATATGTTGTAGACATTAAAATACACTTTGTATACATAAATTAATAAATAATATGTGTGTGTTGTTATTAGAATATTCATTTCTATGAATATGTAAACAGTAAATATAATTTGTCAGGTGATCCATAACGGCGTCATAACAGTGAATATGTTGTTTTGTATTTTAGTTTATATTTCTACTTCATATTAAGATTTATTTTTTAGACTACATGTACTTCATAGTTATTGTATTGTTTACTCCTTAAACAAAACTATGTTAGATACTGTATACAAATACATTTAATAATCAGTTAGAGTGAGGTTCAAAAATAAATAATATCTTTAACATAGTGAATTGATATTTGTTTATTTATTATTATCTTTTATCTTGAGATATTTCATTCATATTTATCTTTGTATTTACATTTTCTATCCATGTTACAAACTTTTTCTATTTATATTTTCTAAATATTGAATGCATAGCTGTCAGGATGTGTATTCCCGTGTCTCTCTGTCTCTCCCTGCCTGTCTTTCTCCCGCCTCTGTCCCTCACTTGCCCCTCACTTTCCCCCACAGGCCTTAAAACCATATTAGTTGGATGTGAGTAGCAGAAACAGCCTTAAGCGACATGTGTGGGTCTCAGGGACCTTAATTAAGAGACCCATTTATAGTTCCTCATGCCAAAATGACAAAGCTCTGCGTTTTGACACCGCTCTGTCAGTCTATTTGAGTCTCTGTCTGTCTCTCCCTATCTGTCTTTCTGTCTCCATATTGTTCTGGAGGGTCTGACTGACCTTATGAGTGGCTGTAATGATGAGAGTCGGGTCTGGACTGGATGATATACTCTGTCAGAAAAGAGTTGTATTGAGCCACTAAAACTGTGACAGCTGAAATACTCATGAGATGAAAATAACAGTTTGGAAAGAATGAAATTAACTGAAATTGTGAGAGGTGAGACAGGTTTGATAGAGGAGGTGAGACAGGCCTGATGGAGGAGGTGAGACAGGTTTGATGGAGGAGGTGAGACAGGCCTGATGGAGGAGGTGAGACAGGTTTGATGGAGGAGGTGAGACAGGTTTGATAGAGGAGGTGAGACAGGCCTGATGGAGGAGGTGAGACAGGTTTGATGGAGGAGGTGAGACAGGCCTGATGGAGGAGGTGAGACAGGCCTGATGGAGGAGGTGAGACAGGTTTGATGGAGGAGGTGAGACAGGTTTGATGGAAGAGGTGAGACAGGTTTGATGGAAGAGGTGAGACAGGTTTGATGGAGGAGGTGAGACAGGTTTGATGGAAGAGGTGAGACAGGTTTGATGGAGGAGGTGAGACAGGTTTGATGGAAGAGGTGAGACAGGTTTGATGGAGGAGGTGAGATAAGTTTGATGGAGGAGGTGAGACAAGTTTGATGGAAGAGGTAAGACAGGTTTGATGGAAGAGGTGAGACAGGTTTGATGGAGGAGGTGAGACAGGTTTGATGAAGGAGGTGAGACAGGTTTGATGAAGGAGGTGAGACAGGTTTGATGGAGGAAGGTGAGACAGGTTTGATGAAGGAGCTGAGACAGGTTTGATGAAGGAGGTGAGACAGGCTTAATGAAGGAGGTGAGACAGGTTTGATGGAGAAGGTGAGACAGGTTTGTTTATTTATTTTATTTATGTTTACATGTTTCAGCATCTTTCTCTAGCTTATAGAAACATGTATATATACGTCCTGTGAGGCGTACGTTACTGTAAAATAATCTACATTACTGCAAACATGATGTTTTAGGACAGTAAATGGCTGGAAATGAGGTGCATCTTGAGGTGTGACTATTGTCTGACTTTACTCTCTGTCCCCGCACAACAACAACAACAACAACAATAATAATAATAATAATCATAATTAATAATTGGATGCATCCTGTGTTGATTGTCTCCATACTGTTGGAGCTACTGAGATAATTTCATATTCAATATTTGACTGACAATTCACACAAATAGTAAAATTTAACATTAACCAGTTAATGTAATATGAAGTTAAGCTTCAAGAAAGTGAATTAAGCTGATGGTGTGTGTGTGTGTGTGTGTGTGTGTGTGTACGTGTGTGTGTGTGCGTGTGTGTGTGTGTGCGTGTGCGTGTGTGTGTGTGTACGTGTACGTGTGTGTGTGTGCGTGTGCGTGTGTGTGTGTGTGTGTATGTGTGTGTGTGTGTGTGTGTGTGTGTGCATGGGTGTGTGTGTGTGCATGTGTGTGTGTGTGTGTGTGTGAAGAGCCACCACACTTTCAGACACTCATCAATAAGCCATTTTTCTCACCTCCAGTGTCGTTTGTCTGGCCAGCAGAAACCAATAGGAATCCATTATATTGAGCAGCGTCCTGATTTCAGTTGGACAGTCGGGCTCACAGCGTCCTGACAGTGACCAATTGAATGCTGAGATACAGTCTGTGCTGTCCAATACAGTTCAAGGAGAATGGAGGAAGATTGGGATTCTTAATTGCTAATAGACTGAGCAGCAGATTCTGCTCTCTATCTCTTCTCTATATCTACTCCCCGAGCTGTTAGCTTCACTTTCCCTTTCAGACATTATATACCAAGAGAACTGTGATATTCTGCTTCACTGTGTCTTTAAACCGTCCGTTCATTATTAGCATTGATCCTTATTCACTCTGGAGAAGAATGAGCCAAAAATTCCTGTGTTTCATAAATTAAATCATCACATGTTCCTGTAAATCTGAGTTGAATTGAAGCTGTTTAGCAGGATGAACTGCAGAGCTGCAACCCTGAAGAGACCTGGAAATGTTTGAATTAGAGGGAACTTCATAAAAATACCGAGACAAGAGGAAGAAACTGGAGAGAAATAACAGAAAGAAGAGAGAGAAAGTCACTGAAAGTCTCCCACGGACATGGCCGTGCATCTGTTGCTAGCTAGCCTACAGCTAATGTACTGTTGGTGAGTTGGCGTGTTATTTGGGGCGAATAAACACAGATGGTCCAGTGGTCAAACACACAGCGTTGTGCATTCGGACTGAAGGGATTCGATGTCTTGAACCAGGACACAGAAATGAGTTCAGTTGTGTTGCTGGTGAAGTTTTATGAAACTGCCAAGACGTGAGACCAAATGTCCCACATGAAACATGAAATGTTCCTCGTTTTCAGTTTGCCTTTCGTTGGTCCCTTTATCAGCTAGTGAGTATATTACAGGTCGGAGTGGATGATATGGCCTAAAACCTTTTTTTCCCTTAAAAATGATTGAAATATTGTAATTTTTATGGGATTAATATGCAAGACAGTCGAGCATAAATAATAAAATACCTGCACCACCTGCAAGGCCTTGATATTAAGGCATAAAATACAGGTTATACGACACCACTGGTTGTCCCAGATGAGTGAAGTGAGAAGTTGTTTCTTGACTGAACATTATAGTAAATATGATATAAGTTTTAACTCCCTTCATGCATGTTGGGGAATCTCTAATATGCTGATCATGTTTCAACTCATTTCAACTCAAAACAAGAAAAAGAAAGTATGTTTACAGTGTACATATATATATTATATATATTATATAAAAAGCCTTTGTGAAACGAAGATGACACGTTCACGGTGATTGGCAGGTTCTCGGCTCTGACTCCTTTTTGCCTTCTAGCTGCAGGAGATACTCGAGCACGTCTTCATTCACACGTTTCATACGGAGCTCTAATGAAAACGAAATCCAAAACTGCAGCGCTTTATTAGTGAAGTGCTGTTGTCGGATCTCCTGGCCTTCCACGCTGATGGAGCTGCAGCGGTTCTAACTAATGAGTCAAGTCAGGCCCACTGGAGCCTGTAAGCTCTCCCCAGGCTTCTGTGCTTGTATGTAATTTACGCTGTAAACATTTCCCCGTCTCTCTCGACCTTTAACACTCCAGCTGGGCTGAAGAAAATACTGCCAAGCAAAAGCCGACAGCCTGCCAACTGTATGCTGCTGTATACAACCATTAACACATGAATAAGTTCCATGAAACTATATTTTCATTTTGTCGTTGAAGTGCTCAGTGAGGTCTCAACAGTGTCAATAAATATATCTATATAACAAATATGTTTTTATTGAAGTTCTTCTCGCCGTGCTCTTGTAAGCGAGAGCTACTGTCTGAGCAGAGCTGCATTTGTCTTTAAATGAGTCTCATCAGAAGTCACATTTTGCTTTTTAAGATATTGTAATGCTCTCCTCTTCCTCCTCTCCTGACCTGGACGAATAAAAGTAAGACACGAGGACATCTTTACGTCTTCATCCCTCCCTCTCTCTTCCCCTTCCTCCTCTCCTTTCATCTGCCCCCTCTGTCCTACTGCAATATGGTAAATCTAGCCCCTCCTATCCTTCTTCCTCCTCTCCTCATGTCTCATTCCACCTCTTCCTGGCTCGACCTCTCTGATCCCAAACCCGCGGAGGACTAGCACAACCTTTGATATCAGCTGCTCACTGTTTGACACGACTCCTCCTGGAGACAAGTGTTTCCAGATCCGGAGAGAGCGAGAGAAGAAGAAGAAGAAGAAGAAGAAGAGTAGAGAAACGCTACTGATGCTTTAAACTCCACTGTCTCTGAAACAGATGACTTGGTCTGTATCTCAGTGCCCGAGGAGAGAAATGCAGCGACGTGACACAAAGGTCACACGGCTTCAATATGTGTTGAGAGCAGATGAAGAGCACCCAGAAATACTGAGCATTTAAGAGAGAGAGCAGCAACAGAATGACTGTAAATTCACAGGTTTAACGCAGCAACAGATTTACAGTTTAACACCATTTGGTCCTTGATTTCACACACATCAACACGAGCAGACTTTTCATTTCTAGTCGTCGTTGATTTTTAGCAGCCAGCTAGAAAAGCTAACGTTAGCTTCATGTGATGTTTGTAAAGTTATCTCTGACTGATTTAAAACTACAATCATCTTAAGATAAAGAGTTGGTCAGTGAAAATATGAGCTGTAATTCCAGGATATGTATTCATAGTAAAGTTCATTATTAAAATTTCCCTGAAACATCTCATGAAGGGTTTCTTCAAGCAGTCAGCTCTTCGTGGATCAAGTTTAGATTCACGTTTTATTCTGGTAAACAAAATAAATGTGGATTTAGTTGTTTCGGGGTATTTTGTGCATTAAACAGCTGCATATTAATGTGTTTGACTTGTAGAAATACCATTATGGTTACATTTGGATCACAGATTAAGACTTTAAAGAGTGATTGGACTAGCCTAATACCAAACACACACACACACACACACACACACACACACAAACTGCAAACAAAATGTACATAAATAAACACATTGATATATGAAAACAGAGACATAAGCTAATAGGTCTTCACTGGCATAAGTCGGTGTCTCTCTCTCTCTCTCTTTCTCTCTCTCTCTCACACACACACACACACACACACACACACACACCCAGGCTGGCAGAGAAATGTGTTGCTTGGCATTCTGCAAATGTCAGAAGGATAGTGTTCACAAATTCAGCCAGGCACCTGGGAGATTACATTTTATCAACATACAAATGAGCAGTGCTTCATACTACACTGGGCTCTGTGACAGAATACTAACCACGGCTCAGATGATACCAAAATGGCTGTG
>CM072863.1:915000-970000 GCA_036937835.1 Pampus argenteus | reverse complement strand
CATGACTTAACACCACTTCACTTCAACGTGTCTGCACGTCCGTCGTGTTTGGTTTTCCAGGTTCGTAACAACTTTCAACGTCTAAAACGACACCGTTGTAGTATTGTGCATGTGATTCATAGTCCATCTTTAATGTCAATTCAATAACTTCCATAAATGTGACTCTACATCTCTTTGCGTCATTCCAATATTTGTCTGGTATGTAGGAATAGGAACATTGAGAATGAGGTATCAGTGTATAGTCATGCAGTCTGATAATTGATCCTACTCTGGTGCTCCTATTCTGAGGCTCTGTAAAGTGCAAACTGGCCTCTTCAATTCTGACATAGCCTTTGGAAATTGCAACCGACAGCTGTCAAGAAGATAACACAACCTCACTTTTTGTATTATTCACTTTAATTCAAATTCTGGAGAAAATAACGTTGGCGTTTTTGGTTTTGTGATGTTCTTGCAGGAAATAAAATAGAACTACAAATCATTTTAGCAACTTCCCTGTGATAGATTGAGCTTGTCTGGCACTTTGAAGGGGACTGATTAGGCCATGTAAAATGCAAACTCAGCACAACTGTAATCTTCCAGGATCCCCAATCTGATTGTCAGCACATCTGAGATGAGACTTTCAATGTGCAAGATTCTGTATTTGTATGCAAAGTGGCAGTTATGCTAAAGGTCTATTAAGATCATATACAAGTCATAAACACCTCTGAATATGAGGAAGTTCATCAACACTACGAGGCCTCTTCATCCCTAAAATTACTGATTTCAATCTGAAAGATGAGGACGTTGTCATATTCGTATAGTACACATTCAGTGACTTCACAAGACGCCTCAATCAAACAAAGATCAATCCTCCATTAATATTTGTCATCACTATGATCCTTTTATCCATTTTAGTAACGAGCGATGTCTTGGGAATACATACATTCATCATTGCCTCCCTTTCCTCCAAATTGGACTCTTGTGCAACAGAGCTGCCGTATTGTTTACGTCTAATCAATATATTAAGTAATCAATGCAAATTATCTGTATGCAATGTGTGTAAATACAGATGTAGCTGAAAGCTTGGCCTTTTTAATGGGCAGTGATTTCAAACTGAAACTAGTCATTCAGTAGCAGAATATGTTAATAAATGAAGGACAGCAGTACGACTGTCCCAATGAGGCCAAAGACCATATATGGTTGCCAGGCAGAAAGCCATCGTGGGAGGTAAAAGCTCTGGTGAACTTCAGACAGATTGATTTATCAATTCAAGGCTAAGTGGGAGCAATTGAAAAGTGACAGTGACCAAAAACCTCATCTATAAACAGCAGTCAGGTTTTGATTTGGAGGTGTGACAGGACAAGACGTTTTTCATTGATGGAAAACTCAACAGAAGCAGCAAGGACGAGTTGAATCAGATACATGAATAAAGGAGGGTTGGTTTTTTTTAATCGTACCAGTTGGTTTTATTATGACAATGCACACTTGATAAGCAAAAAAGCCGTGGCATCCTGCAAAAACCAACAATAACACTCGCTTGAGCCTGCATCGACCAGTCACTGAGTGGACTTTACATTATTATTGCAAAGGGTCACTTCCAGTTGAAACTCATCAGCAAACAGAAGGACATAAACATAAAATTTGTGATTACATAAAATATGGGTCATTCCATCTTTGTATAGTGGGAGATACACTTTGATATGCAAACACACACAATAAAATAAAACACTTGAAATATGTGACCCATGACAAAAAAAAAAACAAAAAAAAAAAGAAAGTGTACATAATTGAATCATAATTTCTAGGCTAAGATTTTACAAATCACAGAAGACTAATCATTAATCATGATTTATTTTAATAGTCAAACAATTTGAGGCTGTATCAAAAACTTTGTAAAAAAATTAGAAGGAGATTTTCATTGACCATTTTTCAGTGAGCTAATTACTGGAAATTTAAGGTTCTTCCGTTCTTTGCACCTGAACCGTCTCCTCTGTGACCTCTAAAATGTGAATACCTGTACAATCCCATCTGGGACAGTCTCCATGGCACAACATGTTTCTCACTGGAAAGAAGAACTGCCTCATTACATAAAAAAATAATTATCCCTGGTCCAAAATAACCTGTAGGGCTCTTCTTCCCGTTTACGTACATGTTGGTGGTGCTGTATGTAGTAAAAGGTAAAGATGGCACTCCATTTATACTCAAGATTTGTTTCAACTGAAGTAAAACTACACATTTTGCATCCAAATTAAACCATATTAAAGTCTGCATTTATACGTTTAACCATCTATTCCATAATAAAAACAGTTTGTTTTTTCCTCACATCAACCTCGAAACCACTCAAAAACACTTACTGAGCCCATCTGATCTCCTGAGGGGACGGAGGAGGTCTGGGAGGAAGGTGGGATTTTCATTTAATGGACAGTAATTGACATTTTGTTGTTGCACCAAAACAGGAATAAAGAGCTCCTGCAGGTTATTTTAGTGAGGCAATCCTTTTCATCCCACTTACTTCCACCACCAAAAAAATATAACACAATCTATCAGAATATCTTCCAGATATACAGTGAATTTTAAAACCAACAAAACAAACAAATTATTTATTATTCATCTCTAAATCTTTTTTGTAGGCTACCTTGTTATTCTCATCTTTACTAGACATTGTGAATAAGGATAGAAACAGACAACTAGTATTAAAAGGCAAACCGTATTGAATCTGAATAAACACTCATTCACTCTCTCTCTCTCACACACACACACACACACACACACACACACACGCCTCGGCCTCCCATTCTCTTGTGTCGTCTGCAGGGGTGATTTGAGATCCTTGTTATAGCTTTTTTTCATAGAATCTCACGCTCTTTTTAAAACAGGAGTTGTTGCCTGCAGTCGTTCTGATGGCAGTTCACTGTCTTCTCATATTATTTAAAAGCAAGACAAAAGAAGAGTTGTTAGGCAAAAAAAACAAAACTGTCCAGAAAAAAGAGCAAGTCTTGGGATAAAGATGAAGAAAAACAGTCAAAAAAAGCCAGTATCCAAATCAACAGTAAAAGTGAAATGCTGGGAAGGAAGAACACGTCTCCCAGATGTCGCTTCTGACTAACTGGTCGATCCGAAAGCCAATGTGACACACATTTGTTTGTCTTAGGCCACTGTAGTAGCTGGGCTACCACTAAAACAGTAGTCCCTCCCAGCTGTTTCAACCAATCATCCCATCTGTGTACTGTAAAACCCCACAGACTCATTCCTCCCCCACCCAAACCAAAGTCCCCCTTAGCTGTTTTGTACTTTAGCACCTCTTGTCATCCCTCCCTGTAAATGTCCAGACATACAAACACCAGAATGGAAACTGCCACAGTTCCTCAGGCATCCTCTCCCTCCACCCTATGAGGGGAGGTTTAAATTAGTCTTAGGGCGGCACGTAGGGAGGTGGAGATCTGTAGGGAGTCATGTTCTTGGGACGGGAGCCCTTGCCCTCCATGGGGGTGGTTAAGGGAGGTGGTGGCTGGTAGGGAGGTGCATTGCGGTCCTCATCCCGTAGGGCTGTGTACTCCCCCAGCATCTCCTGGTTGAGAGGAGTGGTCTCTGGAGTGGCCATGTTGGGGTACTCGGGAGGTGGAAGTGGCGGCTTCTCCTCCTCGAGAATCAAGGGCATACTAGAGGATGGAGGCCGCTTGGAGTCGTCCAGTTCACCTGCAAAGATAATTGGCACACCTTTTTTGATGAAGGTAGCCTGATCCTCGATGGTCAGCTTGCCCTTTCTTTTCTTCCTGTAGCAGATCATTGCAATGATACCTGCAATTAACAAGATTGCAGCAACCACCACAGCGGGGATCACCGTGTGGAGATAGACGTCGTCCGTACTCTGCCGGCCTGTGCCCAGAGATGGTGTGACTGCCGGAGGTTCTGGTATATCAATCTCTCTTGGTGGGATGAAGGAGTATGTTCTGCAGCTTGCCCTTCCCTTGACCATGATGTCCAGTGGTCTGAACTCAGGCTCCATAGTGTACCTGAAGGTCTGTGAAGGCCTTCCGTCACTATTGGCGAGCGTTCTGCTCATGACTGTGAGCTGTTCCTTTGGACACGGGTGCTGCGGGAGGCTGGTGTTCGTCCACTCTACCACAATGGACCCTTTACTAATGTTTCTTAGACTCACTGTACTGCTGTTGCGGTCTCCCAGTGCGTATGCCAGCTTTTTGACCAGAAGGATTTTTTTGTGGATGTCATTGGTTACCGAGCGTGGCTCACCATCAAATCGAGCTGTGAAGATCACAGGAGTTTTATCATTGATGGGCCAGCGGTTCACACGGACCTCAAAAGCATCAATTGCATTCAGGCCACCTTTGTCAGTGGCCTGCATGAAGTATTCATGTTTCCCCACATGTTGGGCATCAGGCAGGCCGTAGAGAAGTTGGCTGGTGGTGTTGAACTGGATCCATGAGCCCTCTCCAAGCACTTCATTGTGGTTCTGTCTCAAGGTTAGACGCAGCTTGTCTGTTGTCCCATCCTCTTTATCAAAGAATGTATCAGACGGGATCTTCACCTCAAAATAGGTGCCCACTAATGCATTAACCTGGTCGATAGGGTTACGCAAGACGGGCTTTTCATTGTATGGATCTGGAATGACGCCAGGTGAGGGTGTGGTGCGCCTGGATGGCTTGGCTGTGGAGATCTTTGGCTCTCTGGGCACTGGTGTGGTTTTGGGCCGCTTCGGTTTCTTGGTAGGTCTTCTGGTAGGTGTGGTTGGAGTAGCGGTAGGTACCACATAAGTAGGCCTGACCATGGTTGGCTGAATGGGAATGGTGCTGGTAGTCTCCATTACCCTTGTTGGTTGAGGAGGTCCCAGCGTTGGGGTGTGAGCAATGGAGTCACGTACTCTAATTGTAGGTTTGCCTGGTAGTGGAACGGGGCCTCGTGCAGGGGGGGCAGAGCTTTCAGTTGGTTCAGCAATAGATGGAGAGGAGAGTGTTGGGATAATCCTCCCTCGAGGCTCCACTACAGTTGGAGGAATCACTGCCAGAACAGGCGTTGGAGTGTTGTTTAATTGGCGCCTCACACGCTTAGGAACATGCGGTTTCTTATTTGCAATGTGCCAGCCCACCACAGGGTAACCCAGCTTGGCTGACATTGCTCCTTCCTTTGCAGGACCCTGGACACTGTTGATGTTTGGGACTGTGCTCTGGTCCAGCGAGCAGCCGAGCTTCCAGGACAACAGAGCACCATTCTCCACTACCTGCAGAGACATTGTGAATACAACATTTAATTAGCCATCCATTTATATGGTATGTGATATTAGTCTATATTAGTATACAATAATTATTCACTGGGCATATACACTCGCCGAGCATTTTATCAGGAACACCTGTACAATCTACAATACATTTTCTAATTCCGTTGACTTTGTCAGAAAGGTGATCATTTTACTTTATGTTTATTATTGAGGTTGTAGTGGGTGGTGGTGTACTGGAGTGCATTATATAGAAAGGTCTTTCCAATATCAATCCCCCCTCAGGTATATGAATATTAAAGCACCAGTGATTGCATGTTTTTCAATTTTTTACTCACCTTTTTGGCATTTCCTGGCCCAGCCATGAATGCAGACATGTCAAACAGCCTGTTGTTGACAACAGGCAGCATCTTCATGTGCTGGAGCCCCACCCCAGAGAATCTCCTCATGTTATCCAGTAGCTCCACCCTCTGTTCTGGGCTCATCTTGGTCAAATCTGCATCCAGGATCACTGTGAGCACTGTAACTGGTTCCTCGTTGCCACACATGAATGGCTGGACGTCATCCCCAGTGGAGGCTTGATTGGATGCCAGCTGGGCCGAATCTGTGTCCAAATGATCCTCAGGGTGTACCTCGATGGAGAAAACCTCTGAAGAAGAAGAGGTTTTTGTGTGGTTGGAGATGGATACGGAGATGTAATGGACGCCTTTGTCCTCCTCCAAAGGTAGACCCTGCAGGATTCTGCTACTGGCATCCCAGTGCAGCCAGGCAGGAAGTGAGTCCTTACCCATCTCTGTAATCTGGAAGATACACAGAACAAGAGGGTGACGTGATGTTTTAATGTGCATACATATTTATAATACAAGAGATGATTAATCACCAATTAATATAATCACAAATGAAAGTTTTAAATAAACATACATTTATCTATAAACTAGATATGAAACATTATGTCTGTTTTAAAAGCAAACGGTTAAAAATGAATAAAGAAAACAAAGTGAAGGCTTCAAGAAAAGCTTTCATAACATTTGGAGAATATGAAGAGTTATGCTTTTCTCATGAAACCGGTAGTGTACTTGGCAGCTGTGAAAAAAAAGTATTGATGAAGGCAGCATTGAAGTAAGAGTTTCACTTATAAGGTATAACGGTTGAAAAAAAATCAAGGACGGGTGCTTTTATTGGATAGACTATGGTACTTTGTATGCACTGAAACATCTCTACTTTTGTGAATTTCTTTTTATTTTTGACGTCAGTTTCACCTTGTTTGGTTTTCTCATCTTTTTAAACATTTTTAAATTTGTAGAAATGTACTTGCAGCGTCTGTTAATAATGTATGTTGTGCTTCACTTTTTAAAAGTTTTTGACAGATGGTGAAAGACATGCAGACATGAAGGGTTGGGCTGCTGTGGTTCTCCTCTTCTCCTTCTTATACACATATAGACACACAGAACACACTCAAATGCTCTGATTTGTAATTCAAATCCGACTAAAATTAAAATAACTTGGCCAATTATACGACTGGGGACGTCCCCCTGGCAGGAGGCTGATGGAGAGAAATGGATCACCGGGGAATGACAATGCATCCGCACACATAAATCCAAAAACAAGAACAAATGCATCCTGTGCTCCCCAGCCCCTACCAGTTAATTCTGCAGCTAATAAATCCTGGTTGATAAATTATGTAGAGGCAGTGCTCCCAAGACATCATTAATGCTCTAACCAGCACACAGGCAGCGCCAGGGGAAACACACACAGACACACACAGACGAGCACACACATTCTCAGGCATGCAGACACACTGAAATACACACACACACACACATACAAACATACATGCATATATATACCATTTACAAACACAGCTGTGTGTGCTTTTGTCCTCTCAGACATACAGTATACATGTTGGTACAAAGACCAAATCCAAAGTGTGTTCACATACATCCACCTTTGCAGGCGCTGTGCTTTTAACAATTATCCCCTCGTGGACAGCAGTTCCTTTAAAGGAAGCGTCCACACCTCCTCGCATGTCTTCCCTTTTTTGCCCAGAAAATTCTTGGATCTACTTTTTTTTCCAGGATCAAATGAACATGGTGGAAATCTGCTCCAGCAATGACTCTGATTCTCATTCTGTCTCTCTTTTATTACCCTCTTTGTTCCCTTTTCCTGCCGTCATTATTTCAAAATGTCATTATCAAAATCTGACAGTCCTTTTCATTGTGAGATAAAAGCTAATTTCGGGGGTGGTGATGTAGGAAGATGTCATGTAATGATTCGTGGCCAAGATTATCAAATCCAGCCTGAAAAGGACACAAATATTATTCAAAATCCAATTCATCTAGATAATTATAGATTATTTAAAAAATGCACGTAGGAATGTTAAAAATGAATTGATCATTTTTACTTTTTTGTCCACTGCTGGCAACACAGATATCCAAAATATCCCTGGAAGTATCGGTGTCATACGTTTGACTGCAGAGGAAACACATATGTGTCTTCAAATGTCGGATCCTCGAGCAGCGTTTGATTTAATTTGTGTTCCACAACCTCGAAACTTCAAACAGAGCGCCTCTTGACATGACATCGCAAATTAAATCACACAAAGAGAAGATGAAGGACAAGTGAGTTGCCAGGCAGTAATCTCATCATAGCCGTCATAATTGCTCTGTAAATTACTAAATTGCGTCCTGAAAGCACAAAGAAGATCTGCTGCCAATTATTAAGGGTAAGAGAGAATAAAATTGATATGTGACACTTAATTTGATTTGTCAGGTGCTTTGGTCAGAAGAGGTAACGTATCACAAGCAAACAAAATGAGCTGCGCCGCATGTTCTGAATAATAAGACAGAAACGGTTTCCTCCGTTTCCCTCGCAGGGCCGGGAGACAAACACCGCCGCTGCACTGGGCAGCTTCCAGTAGTGATGGGCCAGAGTGTTAAAACGAAAACACAACAGTGCCTCTTAAACTCCTACATGCACCCAGTAGAGAGCTTGTAGTTTTCTGCCTGCCTAAAAGAACATGAAAAATACATCAAATCCCTCAAAATGTCAAGGAAAACATTTCATATCTTCTCCTGGCACAAGGCCTCGGCGTAAGAGAGCTTGATGTTTGGCCCTGAAGGTTATCATGTGCTCTCACAGACTCCTCCGGCCTCGCTTTCCCTCCCGCCCACCGTCGGCAAGGTTACCGCCTGAGCCCGGAGGACACTTTATTGAGGTGGTGGTGCAAAGACAAAACATCAGAGCAGCATGATGACTTTTCAAAGCACTGATTAAAGGCCTTGCTCAAGGACCCAGGATGACGTTCTCTAATGTTCTCAACCACAGTCACTTCTATCACGACTCTCCAGCTGCATATAACAATAATAGATGAGTTTAAGTGAATTTAAGATTAGCTTCCTGGCTATCGTAGCTGCAGCAAATAAAGATGAAACAATCCAGCGTCGCATCAGACTCGCTGTAGTTTATAGATGAGCCCACAAACGAATAAACCATGATGTCCTCACTGTTTACAGCAGCTGAGAAAAAAATTATAAATCAAGACGTTGGACTTTCCTCAAAAAAGTCTTGATTGTCAATTAAATGTTTTTCAAGACTTTTCAAGACCTGCAGACACCCCGTTTCCTCTTCACACTTAAGGAGGAACACAATTACTTTAAGCACCATGTACAGTGAATATTAATGCTGACGGCAATAAAAGATCTCAAACCACGAAGAGATAAGAGTCTTTTAGATGATTTAAAGAGTGAATCACTGGCATGTAAAGAGGTCTAAGCGTGGTGTGAACTCCTTTTTTAACCTCCAACCACCCCGACGTCAAAGACTGATAATAAATGAAATGAATGATAATGTCATCAAAGTCGGGGCTCGTTTGATCATCGTTTTCTCACTGACGAACGTCAGCCATAAAGCCAGCGTGACTATCAGCACTAGAAGCCACAGCGATGGGCTGCGTGCTGCACGAACCAGGCTGAGGATGCATTGAAGTCTATATGAGCGACAGGCATGAAACACTACGAGACATTATCACGTCACTGGCATCATCCTTATTTCACTGGACTCACTCACACTGCCTCCTCAGAGTTACTGCAGAGCAGCCACAGTGCTGACGGTTAATACGTTAGTAATATGTTAATATCACAGATTAAAGCGATATCTGGTTCCTTAAGTAGTTTTTATTCCTCTAATATCTCATTTGAAGGATTTATTTTATGAAACCCTCAATGTTCCTTGACACAGAAACACTAAAAAGCCTAAAAATCATTTTACTTTCATTTTAGTGTTTAAATATATTTTTTTTTTTTGTGAATTTCTTTTTTTTATGTGGTGAAAGACTCTTAATACAACCACAGGATGAAGTACATTTACTCAGGTAATGTACTTACAGTTTGAGGTATATATACTTTCCAATTTTTCAATATTTCCATACATTACAGAGGGAAATATTAGGCTGTAAAATACAGCAATATTATAATTATTTGAATTATTGTACACTGACAGGAGCCATTCAGCTGATTCGACTTTATAATTTACATTTTGGTATTGTTACATTTAGGATGCAAGTGGAAGAAGATCAAGTTATATAATATAATATAATATAATATAATATAATATAATATAATATAATATAATATATATAAAATGAAAAGATAAAGCTTCTCAAAAGTGAATATTTGAGGCTTTTTGTGATAACATATATGATAGCGAACTGAATATTTTTGGACTCAGGACTGAGTCACCGTGAGCTCTAAGAAATCATTACAGGCAAAACTAAATCGATAAATAGAAAAAATAATGAGCAGATTAATACATAATGAAAATAAACGCCCTAGTTGCCTTTAACCCCCCCCCCCCCACACACACACCTTTATTACCCCCAGAGACGTTTAATCACGCAGCTCTTTCAAGGAGAAAAACTCGAGAAGTGAAAGAAACACAGAGAGTGAAAGTCGGTGATCAGAAGCTGACAGAGAAGTCAAGCAGGAAGAATGAGTGAGAGATCTCCTCCACAGAAAGATATTACGAGGAGGCGTCGAGAAAGAAAGCTGCTCATTGTTGCGGCAAGAAGGCGAACAAGGAGAAAGGAGGCCATTGTTACCCAGGACCCGCTTGACAGCTCGACAGATAAGCCTCCTATTTCAGAGGAGGTGAGGGAGGAAGAGGAGGAAGAGGAGGCGCACTCTGGGCACGCCGTTGTGATATGATGACTTGAAATGAAACCCGGCGCGTTGAGGGAAGGAAGCAGAGGGACCATGAAGAGGAAGGAAGAGGATAGATAGAAGAGAGGGGGGTGAAGAAGGAGCAGTGGGAGGACAAGGAAGTGAGAGGTAATGTTAAAGAGGAGGTGAGAAGTGGGGTGAGACCAAGAGAAACCCAGCGCGAGGCGGGGTGGGGGGTTGGAGGGGGGGGCGCAGCAAAACATACAGAGAGAGAAAAAGACAGAGAGACGTAGAAGGAACTGCTGGCATAGACAAGTGTTTCCAGTGGAAAATGTGAAGCAAAGAGGAGGGGGGAGGAGGAGGGAGAGAGGAGGAGGAGGAGGGAAGAGCTATAGACAGAGCGTATGGAGGGTGGAGGAAGGTGGAGGGGGGCTTTGGGTGGCCAAAGGCAGGCGGATGTTTACGAGGGGAAATCCATCTTCCAGCCCATTTTCTACCGTTAAAAATTCATTTGTGGTCCAGGTCCAGAGCAGAAGCACATTCACACTCTATCAATGCAATCAAGGAGGAGGAAATATACGAGCAGCGGGGGCCGCCAGCGCCGCGACTCCGCCAGCGCCGCAACTCCGCCAGCGCCGCAACTCTCAAATGTCAACTTGTTTTAAAATGAAAAACTTCTGAACATCACTTCTGGATGAGATGTGATTTGATTCATGCAGTTACACGTTAAGTTTGCAACTCAGCGTCAGCAAGAAAACAAGCATCCTTTAAAGGGTCAGTTCACCCAAACTACACAACTCACATGATGCCATCAAGGCTGCAACCAAGCGATTACTAAAACAAATGACTCGTTGCCAATACATTTTTATGTTGATCAACTATTCAATTTATTGATTAATCGTTGCAGCTTTAATCTATCTGGCACATTGTTTTGATTTTAGTTTAGTTTTTGAAGGTTTTGTCTGAATTTACAGCACTGACGATACAATCTACATATATCTGATCAAATCATCTACAGACACGGTGCAGCTTGATTCACCGTATTCTTCGATAAGACCATCTTCAAAGCAGTCATTATACTATAATTATAATACCATAAAACCTACGATGCATATCCAAACCTCTGTACACTTCCAGTTCAGGTCCAAAATAAAATCACACCCGTGGAATTTGAGTTATGAGAGCTCCACATGTCATAAAGTGGAAACGCATATTCCCAGAGATGACATACCTTGCAGGAAGAGTATATGCTTTCTATTAACAGGCTCGACTGTAGGACGGTGCAATGTCACCGATCCACAGGAATCGACTGCATGAGGAAGTCATTACAGGCTGCGGGACTTCATTAAAATGTTTGTGACTGCTGCTCAATAAGAGAGAAGTTTGAACGCACGAAGAAACGTCTCCTGATACACCGGAGAGGCCAAACAGTCACGGACATGTGCGTGCATTAATTCACACACACAACCACAAACACACCACTGTTATATAGTCATTAAAGTATAATGACGAAGAGGGCTGTTGGCTATAAAACCTGTGCTAAAGTACACACACACACACACACACACACACACACACACGCCCTGTGGTAAACCTGGTTGCCAAGGCCTGCAGCAAAACTCATAAAGCTCTCCCTCATTCTCTCTCTATGTGGCTCTACCTCTCTCTCTCTCTCTCTCACAGTTTGAAACGATGAACTGATACTCAGGAGCCAACAGAAGCCGTTGTTTGATTCCAGCTGTGTGGGTGAAAGATTGTGTGTGTGTGTGTGTGTGTGTGTGTGTGTCAGTTGCTCATGCTGACGACACACAAGCAAAAGAGAAACACATAGTGTGGAAAAACAGAGGCTGCACATGTGTGTGAGGACAAGACAATGATTGTACAATTACTGTACGAGTGTGTGTGTGTGTGTGTTTTGCTATGACAAGGACAAGTGAGGAGACGAGCACACAGCTTGCAGTCGTCCAAGGAGCAGCCTTGGCTTAGCAAACACAACACTTCCTCCGCGCCCACTGCGCTGGACACCAGGACAACGAAAAATAAAGCAGAGTGTAAACAAAGTCACGCAGAGACAGATGCTGTGAGGTAAAGAGAGAGAGGGAGTGTGAAAACAAGAGACGGGTAGAGGAGAAAGTGAGCTAGAAGGGCACTGAAAGAATGAGGTGAGACACGCACATGCACACACACACACACACACACTATATTCTTGTTCTTGAGAGGAATCCAAGACCTTTACATCACTGGTATTCACCTGCATATGTTTAACTGTATGACTGGTGCAAATATTAAAATAAAAGAGGAGATGTCTAAACTATGTTGACAGATGCTGCAACCACAACAAACCAAACTCTCCAACAAACACAAAGTAGTTCTCTTCTGCTTTCTGGGTGATTTTATTTGTACTGTACTTGTAATCACATTTAAAAACTGCAACAGAAGAGTGTCGTGAAAAGTAGGACGAGTAAAATGAGACGGTGAAGAAGCAGCTGCAGGCCGAGTCCAAACACTGGTACACAGCTCCAATGGACGAGGACATTACACCATTAGTTACGATTTATTCAAAATCAAGTTCCCATCATTTCTTTTGAAATAATGAAAAAAGGACTCAACTCCAACTCGACGTACTCCCCATCACAATAACGGTCTTCATCACTGCAACCGGACAGGCGGAGCTCATCACTAAACAATCATGAACGACTCGGCCAAGCCCTCGCTTGCCCCTGAGGTCAGCAATGATTCCTCTTCTTTCTCTGATGGCGTGTGAATAAAACATTAACTATCTTTATCCGCCTAACGAGCTACAGCGCCGACACAAACCATTAAAGCTTAAACACATTGCTCAGGGATAATGAGAGACATGATGTAGCGGTGGTGGAGATGAGGAGACGGAGGCTGGTCACTCCAAACAAAATCAATGCAGTTTGAGAGTTCAAACCTTTGAACCAGATAACTGCTGTAAGAACAATAAGAGATGCTGGATGCTGAAGCTTCATATCAGCTTCAGATAAACCGACTGTTGTTTTAAGACACACTTTAAGACGTTGAAGATGTCCAGTGATGATCAACATATTGCTCCATGTAGAAGAGCCTTAATAGGTCCATCTATAATCGTAGGGTCCAGCATCTAAATATAATCTGTGCCTATAACCTTCACACACCCCAAATATGGCTTGGCTCACTTGGAAAACCAATGAAAGCAGTCCGCCACACTGTAACTCTACTTCCCCGTTGGGTGACAACCAAGCATGCTAGAGGATACCAACCCGTCTAAAACCTGTGGTTGCTAGGCTACAGGAGGACACACCATAACAACATCAGGTCATATTATCTCCAGTTGTGAAAAGTATCCACGTTTACTCTCTTTAAGAAACGCAAACCAGTATTTTTATTTTTTTTCTTCAGAGGTTCGGGATTCAAACGGTGGCTGTTTGGCAGTAATTATGTGTGCTAAAGGTCAAGTGGAAATTCTGGCCTGAAATCCAACACCGACGTGTGACTGGACGCTTTTCCAGTATGTCAAAATGCAAAATCCTCAACTAAAACAGCAGATTATGAATGAATTTGTGGGAGCATATAATTTGGAACATATGAATCAAAAGCCTCGCCTGCTGTATGTTTAATTACATAGCAACATGGCCACCACCATCCGGGTGCCAGTAAACCGATCGCGGCGTGCTAGCTTGCAGCTAGGGTGACTCATATGTTCTGGTGTGTGTGTGTGTGTGTGGTTTTTTATCTTTGGGTTGCCTCCTCCCTCCTGCTCTCCTTAATACCAGTTTTCCACTGCTGTCCTGCCAGCTAACAGCTATGGAGCTTCAGGGGCTTATAGGGCGAGTCTGTCTGTGAAAAGACGGACGACAGAAGCTGACAACAGTATTTTCATTCCAAGAGGCCTCGAGACTCAGTTTTCTAAGGTTTAGCAGAGAGACACACGGAAGTAAATAAAGAGAGAGAGAAACGACAGAATGATGGCTGTGGTTTTAAAGCCTGTCAACAAGAAAATGTAAAAAGAGCAAAACGAGAAAAAAAACAGAGGAGAAAAAGAGGAAAATAGTTGTTGCTCATGCTGCAGAAAACAGGACAAAAAAAGCTTGTGTTGCTAATCTGCAGTAGCTGAAGAGAGAGACAGAAGGCTTGCTGATGTGGAAGAGAAAGGATGAGGGACGGTGACAAAAAAAAGAAAAGGGGTGGTGGGGGGATTCCTTCGATCATAGGCGGAGAGGAGGGGAGGAAACTGAATACTGGAAATTTAACAAGATGCCAGAGAGACAGTGAAGGAGAAGGAGGAGGAGACAGGGAACGGCAGGGGAAAAAACAGAGGAGGAGGAGGAGGAGGACATAATGAATTGAGAGGAGA
The DNA here is from genome assembly GCA_036937835.1 of Pampus argenteus. Lineage (NCBI taxonomy): Eukaryota > Metazoa > Chordata > Actinopteri > Scombriformes > Stromateidae > Pampus > Pampus argenteus. The sequence goes on along the minus strand of CM072863.1, from coordinate 955,278 downwards.
GGAGAGGACGCAGTGGGGAGGAGAAGAGAAAGTTAGTTTTCCCACCAAAGTGCCCCCAGGGGGAACGACCCTTTACAACAGCAAGCTACTGTCTCCATTCATCAAGAGGGGAGCGATCCAAACAGCGAGTCAATGTGCTCCGACAACCACACACTCACAATCACAGTGGCTTTCTCTTCCCTACACACACACACACACTTTCCCACAAATATGCATACATGTATTAGTGTGTACAGATGCCATCTCCTCTCTGTGTGCGACGCTTTAGAGCAGAGAGCGTTTTAACAAATCAACTGTTTGTTAGCCGCGGTTGTGCTTTGGGGCGATTTTACATGCAGAAAGACAAAGAGAAGAGAGAGGAAGTGGTGGGAGAGTAATTACAAACCGTTTAGCTGTACGCTTGTAAACACACACACACACACACACACACACACACACACACACACACACACACACACACACACACACACACACACACACACACACACACACACACACACACACACACACACACACACACACACACACACACACACAGATAAATACACTTCTGGACTCTGAATTCTGACATGTTTCCAATAACTAAAATCATTTTCAGATAGCATGAGTCCTGGAATAAAAGAGGAGAAAAGAAAAGAAGATGGTTATGCTGCCTGCCAGCCAGCCCATCAGCCAATCAGCTAATTACGCTGGTAATTGTGGTAATGAGGCTATGGAGAGTACTCATCTGTTGGCCAGAAACCCGGTTCATGCGGCCACGTCCATTAATAACAGTAGACGATACAACCACTGCAGGGTATTTCAACCCCAGCAGCACCTGCATACAGATGCTGCTGTCCCACCTTCTCAGCTGCAGTCTTTGCAGTGAATTATCACTGCGCCGCCATCGCTCTGCCCCCGCAGATGACATGTTTAGAAAAATCTCAAACGTTTCCTCTCCAGCTCTGCAGCTCTGCAGCTGGATCACACCCTCCGCACCTCTTCATTTATTCCAAGGCTACAAAAGTTAAAAATTAAGCACATTAAAAATACTCAGACAAGGTTAACTGGCCATAAATCTTCCTCAAGGGGAAACGTGCTCCAAAAGCTCGTCACAATCACAAAGGATGTGAAATTATTCCCCGAGTCCAGGTAGAGAAGCAACAGCACATTCACACACCGCTCAAATGTAGATGTGGTGATGAAACACTGAAGACGCCGTCAATGTGTTCAAACTGTCAACATGTTTCTCCCCAAACAAGCTGATAGTTAAACATATGCAACATATTATTGTATTGGTTATAAAGTGTTGAGAAGTGACTGGGGTCATTAACATCAGGCTGTAACTCTTCATCACATCTCAACTGTATGTACAGTAATTCATATATTACGAGCCTCTATCTTCATGATATCAGATACTGTGTTGTGTCATGTGTATCTCCGTCTCCGCCCACGCCGTCTATGCCGTGTGAATGGATAAATGGCGCCGTATTCACTGACGGGGGCCCTGAACTGCTCTGCAAAAGGTGAATGGGCAGGCCGGCTGTCACGGAGCCGGAGACCTCTCCAACTCTGGCAGATTTTAATAAGAAAAGGCCATTAGTATGAGTTCAATGCCAAGCACAGAAATTGATTTGGCCTTTCGCTCCACAACCTTGAGCGCCGACCTTCGAAATACCTGAGGGGGACTCACATCTAAAGAGAGGGGGAAGGAAGGCGGATGCTGGCAGAGTGTTGAAATCTGAAATGGAGGGAAGAGTAGCGGTGGAGGGGAAAAGGAAAGCGCTGTTAAAATTTGAAACAGAGGTGGAAGTAAACAAACTCTCTTGAAGACGTTTTGTGGACTTGAGTCTTTTACAAGGACACGGTATGGATCACTCTGTCTGGATCTAATCTATGACCTTTCATTTTCTGTTCATGGCTCCCTTCATCTCTCGCCTGCCCTCTGTGTCTCCTCCTCTCTCTTCACTGTCTCTATGACTTTGCCTGTTGTTTTTGTCTGCACACACTGTCCTAACTCAAACTCCTATTGGCTCTAATAAGGGGCTCCACAGCTTACAGTCTGACAGATATAATCAAGTTTGGAGGAGCAACTTTAGCCTGTGGGACAAACGAGGAGGTGGAGGGAGGAGGTACCAACGGTGATGGAGAAGGTGAGAAGGAGAAGGAAGAGCTGAGCAAGAGAAAAGAAAACAGAAGAGAGGAAAGATGAGAGATGTATTTTAAATCTCCCCAAGCTGTCTGTAGATCACCTGATGGGTTTGTATCATTAAATATATACATCATATCCCTTTAAATTCCCAGCCTGAACACACACGCCGCCTGTTGTGTGCCAGCAATGAATGCTGCAGCTTTGTTCAGTCATCTGGAAACTGTATAAAACATTAAGATTAAGATTGAAGAGCAATTCATACCAAAAAAACAAAACAACATTCATCAAATCGCTGCAGCTATTATTATTATTATTACATATTTGACATTTTATCACAGAGGCTGTGTGATTTAACATCTTTGCTCATAGTTTGTGTATAAAGGAGCCGGGTTTTAAAAGTGTGTTTTCACGCTGCTCATCACTGGGGAACGTGACTGATACGATCTGATCTGATTTGACAGGGCTGGAAGAAAGGAGCAAGGGAGGCGAGGGTGGGGAGGGAGAGACGGGACTTAAAAGCAACGGGAGGAGAGGGGAGGGAGAAGCAGGATATGAAAGGAATGTGATAGAGGGAGATAACAAAGAGGGGGAGAAGATAGGGAGTTTAAAAGTGAGCATAAGGATGAAGGAAGGGAACAAGAAAAGAAGAAGTAATAATTAAGGAGATGGAGGAAGAAGGATAGACAGGGAGGTGAGAGCGATGACAGGATAGAGGGATGGAGGTGGTGCGAGGACGATGAAGGACAGGAAGAGAATCTACAATATTAAAGGTTCAGCCTGGACGGGTGAAAGAGAAGTACAACAAGTATACGTAGACGAGCATGTCTGGAGCAGAAAAGAAGGAGACGGAGTAGGACGAGTTAAATTCACGAGAGAGGAAGATAAATGAAAGGAGGATGAATCGGTGGGATTAGTGTGAGGAGGAAGACAAGAAACAATAGAAGCAAAGAGAGGAGAGATGGAGGGCAACGCTGCTAAAGCCTCCAACTCTGATATGAGGCTACATATATTATAGAAAATTGGCCATCGTGGCAAATGTAGTGCAATTAAAAAAGGGCATATTGCTCCAAATGGGTTGAAATATGCGTTGCCTGGGAAACGGGTTTTGAGCAATAGCGCACGCTTGCATAATTTCAATGACATATTTTTTAGGGAAACGGCTCCTTTCGGGTTGTTCTTGGAGTTTATCTGAAGTCATTAGGCTGAAGTACCGATTGCCCCCAAACACCCGTTCATCTCCTCACTGCTTTACACCTTTTAAACCAGGATTAAAAAATGTGAGTTCAACTTCTCACTGTATTTGAGATAGTTTTGGTAGTATGCATCTTAACTGGATTTAGTTTTCACTTGTTTGTAGTGTGTGATAGTTTTAAATCTAATTTCAATCTCAATGAGACTCAGATAGAGGGAAAAAGTTCAGGGGTTAACTCGACATAATAAAGTTAAAATATAAAATAATCCCAGTTTGAAGATTCTCGTGGCTGCATGAAAAGAAACAAGCATGATTCATCTTCACGTGTTCAAGACTCACAGCAGCTTTCAGTCATGAAGCATCTGGAGAGTTTTCACTCTCAGATGAAAATATGGACAGTCATGAAAACAATTCTGTAACTCACCTTGACGATATCACCCAGGTAAACATCCTCCATTTTGTTTGGCACCTTCATCTGGAAGATCCGACCCACCACCGCCGAGGAGTCTGGGAAGGCAGTCGGTGCAGCCGTGTTCTGCTGCGTCGCAGCCGAGCCGCCGGTCTCTACAGCAACAGCTTCCAACGCTCGGATACCTTCAGGCACTTCCTGGAAGTCCCGGAGGATCGAGGAGTGCATGGAGGCCTCCAGCTCATTTCCACCCACCCTCTCACTCTCTCCACCTGCCTCCATTATCACCATCTGGCCCAGCACATCGATCTCCACCTCTGCACAGGCCGCTGCTGCGAGGAGTAACCCCAGCAGCAGAGCTCTAGTCCTGGGTAGTCTCACATCGAGGCCCCTGCTCGCCCCGGCGCATCCCAAACTTACTTTATTACACATTCTTTGCCTTTTGGCTGTCTCTCACTGATGCAGAAAAAAATAAAAAGCGAGGGTGTCCAAGCAGGAGGGAGGGGGGCTTAGGGGGGAGCATGCACCCCCGACAGATAGAGCAAATCCCTCCTTTCAAATCTCCCTCCCTCCCTCTCCTTCTTCGCCCGCTCTTCTGCTGAAATCCTCTCCTCCTCTTTTGTCCTCTCTTTCCCCCTCCCTTGGCTTTATTCTTCCTCTTCCCCTCTGCCTTTTGTGCTCCCCCCTCAGAAGTTCAGGAGTCCCATTGTGCCGAGCACCTTTGACATCTGTGAGGAGACAGAGAAAGACAGAAGGCATGGTTAGAGGAGAAGCATCCAGATCCCGAACACCTCACACTGAATCAAAAGTCAATCGCCTTGATAAGTTCAGACGCTTAAACTGATTCGTGCCACGTAAATCTCATTGACGATAGAAATCCATCATGAAGGGGGGGGGGGGAGGGGGGGTAATATCATCAATGCTGTGGAGTAATCTGATTAGTTCGTACACATTCGGGCTCTCTCTTGCTCACGCTTTCAAACTCTCACATCTTTTCTTTTTTTAATTGTTGTGAGCGACAGAGAGAGAGAGAGAGAGAGAGAGAGAGAGAGAGAGAGAGAGAGAGAGAGAGAGAGTGAGGTGGATGGATGGAGAGAGAGTGAAGGTGATATACGGTGGGACCTTGGATTAGTCAACAATGCCCAACCAGTCAAAGCTTTCTTGGAAGCGGTAATGAATGCATGCCTTCTCTATTGTGAGAGGGGTCAAACTGAGTGTGTGTGTAGGTGTGTGTGTGTGTGTGTGTGTGGGGAGGGGGGTGATAAAGCGAGAGCATGTGCTAGCTTGTGAGCATGTGTGTGTGTGTGTGTCCATTGTCAGCATGGAGGGTTGAACTCAGAGGTTTGTTATTCATACAGCTCTTTCATGAAGGAGAGGATCCCCTCTGAGCATGTGTGTGTGTGTGTGTGTGTGTCTCAGCACAAATGATTTCCCCTGAGGGCTTTTGTTAGAGAGAAACAGATAGACAGAAAGCTGAAAAACAGAATGAAATAGAAAGAGAAGAAGGGAGAGGGACAGAGACCCCTGCTGTGACTCCATTTTGCCCCGTTGCAGACGCTCGCTGGAGAAAGTGAAATCACGGCAGGAACTCCCTGGCAACAACACGGCAGGCCTCCCAGGTAGCTTTTGACCAACCAAAAAGACTCTTTGTTGTTGCTACCTCGTCCTTGCCATGAATCACCTTTGGACAAAACTTGTTTTTAATCACGAGCGCCCCTCTGTAGGCCCCCTGCGGTTACAGCTTTTATCCAAAGAGTCAACTTCAGGAAGTAAAACGGCTCCGACTCAAAAGGTTCTTTCCACCTTCTACATCCTCTGAGTTTGTTTTGTGAAAGTCAAGCTTTTTACTGCTTGAAATTGATGTTTCACTGATCTCATCTAATTTGGGGTGTTAAAGTTTTACCAAACCCTCTGGAAAGTAGTCCAACATGGCTGCCAGGGGTAAACTGCATTGCTGGGGGCAACATCCCCGCTTTTTCTCCTTTTTCTCCTTTAGCCGTATTGCTTTCTCACTGTTGTTCAGCCCATCATCTGCTTTTCTCTCTTTTTAATGCTTTGGCTCATTGTTTCGTTGCCTCTTTCTGTTTTGTCTACCTTCTTTTCATGTTCCTTCCTCCTGAGGCTTCAGGTCCATCACACCATCTTACTCTCAGATTTGTGAAAACCTTCAAGGCCATTTTGCACTCACACACCTACCAGAAACACAGCCTGTGTGATCACAGTGTGACAATAGGCCTGACGATGGCGAGGGAGTGTCGCTATGAAAGGGCCGCTGAGCTGTCTATACTGCTGGATAAAGAAGTGCTGTCAATGCAGAGGATGTGGGACACGCAGGCGGAGAGGTAAAGAGAGGCTGAAAGAGCCGAGACAGAACAACTCCACCCACCTCCCGACATTGATCACTCTGACGCAGAGCGAGAGATCGCTGAGGGAAGGAGGGCGAGGACATTTTAGATGGGTAGAGAGAAAAAGACAGGCTGGCAGATCATGGGAGGGAGACGAACTGCCAGACGGAAAGAAGAAAAAGGAAAATTATCACTTTCTGCCAGTTATGCATCAGAATGAAGCATTTTAGATTAAGGAGTGAAATAAAGAATAATATCAGACAAACAACGAAGACATCACAGAACGACCACTAACATGCTGCTCCACATGCTCCACGTGGTGGTTTACAGGAAAGACATCCGTCCAGCTCAGCTGTAGTCCACCAACAGCGCCCACGGCTAAAAGATCATCATTTAGCACGAAGAAGAAGAAGTTTGTGGCCAGCTGTGGGAGAGACTCGGGTTATCGGCTGAAACTGGTTCACAGGGCGCCATGGCGACACCTTTGTGCCGAACATGCACTTAATGATGTCTGTGGGACTCTCTTCCTATTGGTCAGGATGTCGTTCAGAGCCTCTTCTGGCCTGAAATTACTTAACCAGTAAGAGCTGACATTTACGGTGCCAGAAATTATTGTCCGGAGGAATTTCCCACACGTTGATCGTATTTGGGTGGTGTGGGTGGAAGGATGGGTAGGAAATTAAAAGCCATCCAACCTTAGCTTTGCATCTATTTTAATGCTGAGACATACTAAACTAGTGAACATACAACACCAAAGAGACCATCAAACTGCTACGTAGCTCAAGCACCAGTCATCTGATTTATTGATGTTGGTCAAACCGTTTAAGTCACGTTGTATTTCTAACGCAAAGAGAAGAAATAAGCACATGTAGGAAAGCTCATTATTAGCTGTGTGTTGTATTTGATTCACACGACCAGTGTAGTCAGACTAATGTTTCTGGAAGAACATCAAGGCAGCGTGCTCCCTGGAGGGCTTGAAAATAGAAAATAGTAGAACTCAATTCTACTGTAAAAGCCACTGGTTTGATGTTTTTCTATAAAAAAAATCATTCAAGGTTAATTTATTTTTCTAAAACCACCTGCACTGGTAAAAATGAACAGACGAGCTAAAACAACCTCAAAAGTAATAAAGGTGAGACGAGTGTTTCCAAGTGACCAAGAAAAAGGTGACGAAAATAGACGAGTGAATCCTGGACTATTAAATGTTGCTTCTACATTCATAACATACATAACATATATAGAAAAGCATTAAAACAAAACTTTATAACCCTTTTCAAGCTGGTTTGAAATAAAACATGAAGTAAAAAGTACAATAAATATACGTTATCCTCAGCTAAACCCTCATTTTTCAGACTGTATACTAGTTGCTGCTGCAGTGCTATAAATAAATATCCCCACATGACAGCCTTAACCCTGAACCTCAGCTCCGCTATCAGGTTGCGAGGATATCTTTATAAATAAACAGCTAACCGGACACTTGCAGGCTTTTACCGCCTCTCTTCCTCTGCAGGGTGTAGAAGAGACTTGGACGGGGAAATGGAGGAGAGGTGACGGCTGACGGGAGAGGAGAGGAGAAAGGGGGCTGAGGATTTAGGGATGAGACAGTGAGCTAAAAGGAGAGGAGAGAGTGGAGGGGAGGTTTCAGAGCAGAGCTTTTGTTATCAGTTCCACTGTGAGCTCTATAGTTAGCAAAGTGCAGATGCATTTCCTATTTTGTGTTAATAACAGGGTGGACACCTCTCATCCTCCAACCACAGTGTGCAAAGATAGCTCCAGTGTGGTTTAACATTCACAGCGTGCAAAATGAGTGATGCCACACCTTCTCATCCTAGCAGTGTGACGTTATTGCACTTCATCATGAAGACAGGATTGCACCGTACGCCCCCGTAAAACCTGATGCAACTCCTCTGAATCTCATTTAATTGTATTCCTATAACGTTGTGTTACAACAGGAAGTACAGTCGTCACCTTATTTTACAGACGGTACTTGCAGGAAGCTACATGTGTTCTTTGTTCTGATTAAATGACTTGAAACGAGGGTGAAGTCGGTGTATTGACATTGTTGAGTTTTAGAGCTGCAGGTGTATCTGTTTTCATGCATGAATCAGCTGATTGGGGGGGGTTGACAATGTATTCAAGTTGATGCGAGTTATTTGTCTTTACATCTACAGTTGCTGTTGTTCGGCAGCGTCAGACCCTCTACATTTGCAAATAAAAGATCGCTGATTGATAGAAAACAAATATCAATCAACCTCTAGCCAGTTTGTCAAGGTCAATCAATTAGTTATTGACTGAAAATTAACAATCACCACCATTAAAGTCATTTATCAAAGTGCCAAACGTTTAATATGACTGTAAACAGAATCATTTTGGTTTTGGGTGTGTCGCCTTGACAAAGTGAAGCTCTTCGACTTTGAGAGCTTGAAATGTGCATTTTTCAATATTTTCTGAGTGTAATCTGTTGACACATGGGAATATTGTGCAGCAACAAAAAGCCAATTTACTTCCAGAACGTGTGCAGGATTCCTCTCCACATTCATCCTTCCCTACAAAACGCTGAAAGTCTCCACTGGTGGATAAAGGACACATCCTGGGTGGTATCATGAGACCAGAGAGACTTTAATGCTGTCCCTGATTTAATAGTAGCACACTGCAACAGTGCCTGTGTGCAACTCTACAGCACTTTCTTCACTGGAATTCCCCTCAGCAACCAATGAGAACACATAAACACCATTCAGTGGCCAATTAGAACAGAGGAATTCCCCAATGTTAGCCAATCAGAGAGATAGACATCTCGTCAAGGGCAAAGCATTGGTGCTTCAGGGGCACCTTAACGTCCACTCCTCTGTTATTCCCTCCTTTAATCTTGTTTTCTCTCCACCTTCTTTAGCTTTCCTCCTCCGCCTCTCTTCCTGTCACCTTTCAATCCCCCAAAGTCACAGCTGATGCCTCTATTATTGGCACAGACAGGACGAGAGCGAAGCCAGGGAGAGTTTCTATAACGGTCACATTCCTGATGAAGCTCCCAGACTGACAGGTGACACTGACGCCGTGCAGGACGCACATATTAAAACTATGACACACAAACACACAGCAGCTTCTCCTGCAAAGTACACGCTTATGAAGGATTTAAGAAATACAATTCTTCAAAGTTCTGGATGAACAGAGGGTAGATTTCCTTCACAAAGACACACTGCAAGCTGTATTTGCTCTAGATTACAATACGATTACAATAAGATTTAGATATTTAGCACCAAGATTAGGCACATTTCAAGCCTCTCATCCTGACTCATTTGATACATGTAAATAGGAGCGTGAGATGAGGATGTAAGAAGGCAGCATTGTTTATGGATAGTGTGTGTGTGTGTGTGTGTGTGCGCTCATAATCACACATCACTCGTGTTATTATCTTGGCTGCAGTTGGAACAGCTTCAGTATAACACAGTACAGTCCTGGAAATACAGTCAATCACAATGCAAATCCAGCATCCAGTCTGTGGCTGCATGGTTCACCATTAGCTGCCACTAAGGGCCATATGTGTGAACATACGGCGGCGAGGACAGGGTCTGTGTGTCATGCCAATACTCAACCAGCTCAGCCTGAAACACTCCCAGTGACCCAGTGAATTATGAATCATGTTCAGAGAGGAGGCGAGGAGTAAGAAAAAGAGAGGCAGAAATGAAGCTTAAAACAAATTAAACTCGCTTTAAATTGTCCAAAATATGACTTATTAAAATCAAATCTTGACACTGGACGTTGACAGAGTGGAACAAAAGATCAGAACAGGCGGGACAACAAACATGGATGTTACAGAGGAGGACAAACACACGGTTTCTACAAATCCAGCTGACAGAAATAACAACTCCTGGCAGATAGTTCCGGTCGCTCCTCGGTCGCCCCCCGGTCGGTCGCTCCCCGGCCGCTCCTCGGTCGGTCGCTCCCCGGTCGCCCCCTGGTCGCTCCCCGGTCGGTCGCTCCTCGGTCGGTCGCGCCCCGGTCGCTCCCCGGTCGCTCCCGCTTTGATAGAGGAGTTGCTGAAAATCTGCTCGTGACAGACAGTTGGAAGCAGATGTGAACCTGCCTCATAAAACACGAGTTCTGAGAAACCCACCGGAGCGGAAAAACGCGACAGACGGAGAAGAAAACACCAAACGTCACCCCGCAGCAGACTCTCGGCTGGAGTTGAAACTAATACTCCACATCAGGGTGTAACATCCAGTTCAGGATGTGCAGATGTCCATTCATGCTGGATGTTTAGAGGCACAGATGTAGATGCATATGTATAAGAAATCTGAGCCTGTAAAAGGGGCAATGACGCAATTCAGTGGCTGACACGACATTAATGTGCCGTTTATGGGTTTTAGTGGAACGCAAAGCTGGTATTTGAATATGAATGAGAGTCAAAAAATGAAGAGAAAATTAATAAGTGGGACAAACTGTAGTTGATTTATGATCCAGTGTTCACTTCCACCTCAGTACGGTAACAAATAATCATTTTTATAAAGCGAATAAAAGCTTTGCAAAGAAAATGCAGCAGGAAGGTGACAGAAGGCCATTTTAAACTCCAGATGTACAAAGACACATCATGGACACTGTGACCTGATATACTGTAGGTGGGGCGTCTTTTCCGGACCTCCCAGCGCTCCGAAAGCACAGCAGGAAGGTTTGTATTGTGGAAGCAGATACAGTTACACAGACAACCTGCAGCGTCCGGGACGCCATTTATTATCTCCAAAAACAAGTTCCTTATCTGTCAAACAATCCGAAAACAAGATCGTTTTATCTCACCACCTAGTCAGCGTGGCAGCTACACACTCTGTTGTTTCAACTGTGACATTAGAAACTAAAATGTGAACTTTACTGGGATGAAAGAAACAGATCAACATCCAGCCATCTGAAAATATTGTTCATACGTGACTGTGATGTGCAGGTTTTACTTTGCTACCATCAGACTGTGTGTTCCTCCTATCAGTGGAAAGCGTTTACAAAGCTTTTTTCATCACCCGCCGGGCTCAGCGTGTTTTAAGTTCCTAGAAATGAGGATTTAATTTGAGGCGAGGCAAAAAATAAATAAATAAATAAAAAATTAAACCAGCGGGGGAGAATCGTGGGAATTGCGGTTCTTTTGCGGACGCAGCCAAACACACGTCCACTTTGATTAGAGTTGTGTTTTGGAACGCCGAAGCATCAGCGTTTCGCTCACACGGCTCATAGGCTTCTGTGTGTGTGTGTCTGTGTGTGTGTGTGTGTGTAGGCTAACAGCTCATAAGGGGAAAGTGCTGTGATGCTTCGTGCATCTCAGTAGGCTAATTATAACACTGCAACCGCTGCAAAAATGAAACATGAAAGAATTAACAATCTCAGAGAGAGAGATGGAAAACATCGGAGAGGAGGGAGAAATACAATTATTGTTAAATAATGTGTAGGTAGCACGAGTAATTACAGCTTACTCCAGTTACACTGCTGGAGTTGTGCTTTCTCTCTCAGTCCATCCTGTTAACTCCTTAATCTGTTCCTCATGTGTTCATACCCAAAAACACAAAGATATGTCGGTCACATATATGTGCTGCCAGAGTGTGTGTGTGTGTCTGTGTGTGTGATGCCTCTCTTACTGGGACCACCACCTAAGACTTGCTGGATGCAGCTGGTCACGTGTGTGTGTGTGTGTGGTAAATAGACAACTGGGGACAGTTGCTAGCGTGACAGAAAATGACAGCTGGGCAACACGAGTCTTTCTATATGCACACACACACACGCACACACACACTTGCCCCTCTTCAACTTCTACCTCCTTCAGACAGCACTGCAGACTTTCTAATCTGTGCCCTTTAATCCGACGGCGCTTCAATCTGTGAATTTTCCCTCCCAGGTGCCTCCAGTTCCCTGAATGTGCCCTGCTTTCCTTCCCTTTGACAGCTCTGATGGGACTAAACAACCCAATAGAGACTATTTTTAGAGCTTGACTTAAACACAGTCAGAGGTTTAAGTAAAACTCTTCCAGTTTTCTATTTTACTCGAAGGTTTCATGTTTAAAACGAACTCAACAGACTCGCCTCAGATACACGGCTATTTTTGCAAGATGAGTGATCTGATCACGTTATTTTTATATTATGAATCATTTATAGGAAGAGGTGTCACAGTGGGTGTTTACAGACGGGAAGACGTATCTCATTTCAAACACTTTGACACCCAGTGCCACATATTCATCTTTAACGGATATGTGGCAGAAACGTCTTCTTCCAAAACGCCAGATTCACTTTAAACACTGATTAAAGTGAGATTTATATAGTGTTCAATAATTTATTTTATATTTGCTGTAAACTTTTAGATATGAATGATTCAATTCATGCTGGATGCAAAACTGCAACTGATTACATAGCTTATCTCAGTTAGATCGTCTCAGTTAGCCTGTCTCAGTTAGCTCGCCTCGGTTAGCTCGCCTCAGTTAGCTCGTCTCAGCTAGCTCGTCTCAGCTAGCTCGTCACAGTTAGCTCGTCTCAGTTAGCTCGTCTCAGTTAGCTCATCTCAGTTAGCTCACAGACATTCAGACACTATGAGATGCCAATGACAACATGAATCTCTGATACCAGCTAAACATATTTAATAAACAAAAAAAACCAAATATTTTGAGGTTGCAAACCCCCAAACAGCATCTGACATCTATTCCAGGACCCTCAGGTGTTCAGAGTTTGATTTACCTTCCTGTCCGCCTCCACAAGCTCCATTTAGCTCCGTAATGCAAACACATCTCTTGTCTCCTCTCTGTGATAAACAGGCCTAATCTGGGTCAGACGTGCAGGTCTGATGATAGAGTTCACGTCTGCACACAGCTGTAGCGCAGGTATGTTGGCGTGTTTCGTTTTGAGTAAATCTTTCTTGGTTGGGTTACATGTCTGACTGCTTACATGATTTAGTGTGTGTGTGTGTGTGTGTGTGTGAGATGAGTTTGCAGTGATAGCCATCTCCTCCCATCCCCTGGTGATGCAGGTCATCAATTCTCATCTCTGTGTCTGTCCTATCTGCCTTACACCACCGAGTTATAAATACACAACCAGACAGCAAACAGACCAGTCAGCAAGTCAGATAATAAGCCAGGCAGAGAGGAGCAGCCTGCTGTATGAAGTAAACCTGTAAGAATAATAATAATAATAATAATATTTATTTGAAAAAACGTCAGTACAAACTCAGAAGGAGGCACGAGACGACTAAAAGCACCATCACTATTCATAATAGTCCAACACACGACCTGCTTCGTGTTATCATTTATGTTTGATGCAGCAGATCGAGTAGCTCATCAGCTGCTGTAATATTGTCTGAAGTGTCTGTGGAGACATGGTTGCTTCAACAACACACCTACCGTCAGTACTGACAGCCGCCTGTAACAACAACCTGCAACTATCCTCCACCCTGCTAAGCAAGTTGGCCACAGTCGACAGCACTAGTGCTGCAACAAAATGACCATTTTCATTTCATTAATATCGTCAATATGTTCAATAGTAATCATTTGGTCTGTGAAACGTAGAGCAACATCTTCAAATGTCTGACGACAAGTCTAAAACCCAAACGTTCAGTTTATTGATAGAAATGACGAAGAGAAAGACTAAATACTTTTCTCATTTTTTGCCTGAGAAGTAATTGAAAAAGACTTACTAGTTGTTTTTTTAGTTGATTGACTAATTAATTAATCATTTCAGCTGTATGCAGCACATTTTGGTGAATCAGCCAGTTGGCAGTGAAAAGGCATGTATATATATATATATTTATATATATGTTTTAGAGATAAAAGCAGCAAAGTGACGTGGAACGAGCAGTGACCGAACCAAATTCTGCAAACGTCTCAGCTCCAAGGCTCCAGAAGAACAGCCCACAACGACCAGCCAGCATATCAGTCAGTACAACCGGTCAGTGATCAGACTTCATTTATTCAGTCTGCTACTAACCATGTCATCCACACAGTAAGCCTGTCACTCTGTCACTCTGTCACTCGTTCTCGGTTTTCTTCACCCACCTCTCAGTCCCTCTATGGTCACTGCAGAGGCTCCATTCTTTATCTTTATGATAACAGCAGGCCGCGGCCAATAGCCTTACAGACTGAGCAATGTGACCTCCAACTCACTGGCAGGTTTTAAAAGGTACCACGGTTTGTGTTTTCCACCAGACTAAAGATGTCCCCGGTCTGCTGGATTCATCACAGTAACACAGACCGAGACGGTGTGCTGATGATATTTTCACCTTACTGTTACTTAATGCTCTGCTGTAACAGGAAGCACAATTCAAACTTGAGACTCCCTCAAATGATCGCAGGTGACATCGGGGTCAGTGACCGTCACGGCGCCTCGCCTGCTGCTCTGGAATCAACCGCAGGCGTGTCGACGATGGCTGCGAGTTTAGGAGGATTTACATTATCTGAACATGACACTGCAAAAGTAGTTATACAGAAAAAGAGACATTATTAGAGAGGGAGCTGTGAAAAACAAGTGTTTTCAAGGAAGGTAAGTTTAATTTTTGTGCCCTGTCGAGACCAAATTCTGCATGGTAATTTTATGGTAATTGGGTTAAAATAACTTAAATTAAAACATGATATTCTTTGCAGACTTACGAGGTGTTTGGGTTTGAGTGGACTGGGCACCAGAAGTTTGTGTCATGGCGACATTACGCTGCTGTTATCTAAAAAAAAAAAAAAAACGCACACACAAACAGCAAAAAACTGAGGAGGAGGAGGGAGGAAGAGGGAGAGGAAGGAGGAGGAGGGAGGAGGAGAGCATGTCACTGATTGAAAGGTTGGAAGCTGGAGCCTGAATATCTGGCATTTCAGATGCTTTCAAAGAGGCAGGAAGGACGGGAAGGGAAGGAGAAACTTATCACAGACGGCAGGACGGTTTGTCCTGTGGAGCGTTTGCTCTGGTCTGAGTCAGTGGATGAGCTGAAGGTAAACTGGGTTCGAGGGCTGCAACGAACGGATGTTATCCGATGGTGAAACATGGCGATCACTGTTTCCTAAAGCAACCTAAGAGTCTGAGAATCAGATAATTTCAGCATTATTTTCTTAAGCAGAATGACTCAAAGTGATTAATTGATTATCAAATCGATTCAATAATCGATTGATCTGATCTAATTATTGCAGTGTGACTTATCTGACTGAACATCAGTGTTACCATGCTGATGTTTAGCATTTATCACTCATTGCATCCTTCCAACTTTGACTCGACTCTACAAAGTCTCGCTGCAATCGGCAACATTTCATTTAAAACTAAAGTCAAGATATTTCAGTAGAGCTGAAGGACATTTTCAACCTCAGAGCCGTGATGATGCAGATATGTACAGTAGGCAGTCAGACAGAGTTTGTGTTTCTGTGCTTCTGTTAATCTGCAGCAGCAGCAGAGGGACAGACGGAGGGAAGCTGAGGGATTCAAAGCATCAGGAGACTTCCTGCGGGCCTCAGGATAACAGCACCATTTAGTCTCATGTAAACCAGCGAGCCTCACACACACAGACCTGCAGACACTCCCACACATGCACACGTATGTACATGCAACACACACTCTTGTGTTGTGTCTTTAGGGACTGTCGGCGGCAGCCACGCGGTTTCAAACACACTGCTGCTCAGCGCGATAGCTCGCCATCGTTCCTGCTCTCGCTGCACTAATGACTTTCTATCTGCCTCCTGTCTCTCTGTGTCTCGGGTAAGTGAGGACAGTCCTGCACCTTCCGATAGCACAAACAATAAATGTATTCCTCGTCTGTTGGTGTCTCAGAATAACAGCGAAGAGGAGCGAGAATGCTGTGGTTGAATTAGTGTTCACTAAAACAACAGAGCAGACTCGTCTTTACTTAAAATTAAAGGGGTTTGTTCACTTGTTTCTTTCATAAATATTTAAAGCATATGGATGAACAAAGAATGTGTAAACCACATTAGTATATTTGTGAAACTGACCGATCAATACCAGCATCGCTGATTAATAAAATATCTGGTGATGCAGCATCAAACAAAACAACGAAGAAATAACTAAAAAACAACACCGACGCCCAGTTTCCACTTAAAAGAACAAAAAAGGCAAAAATGTTTTCACGAGTCTGAATGTTCAACCTGAATTCATGTCATTCCAGCTGATTACAGGCCGAGCTCTGCAGAGGCTCAACACCTGGTTTGAGGTGAACTTCAGAGAAGAAGAAACCCACCTGATGTCTTAAACACAGAGCAGATGATGGCAGAGCGCCTTCGGCTGCTCGTGCAGGTTTTTTCTCGTTTTCAAGGTTATGAGATGGTTTTTCTGGGAGCTTATGTGCGATACTTTTTTGTTTTTATTGATGTTCACACTGAGCGGTGTAGAACGTAGACATATCGCCTTTGACTGGTCACTGATGAATATTTAACGAAGCAAAAGTAGGAAACACAGACAACAACTAAATGTTCAAATCCTGAGAGTAAGAAATCACCGAATGTAAAGAAAGTCAGTGAGATATAAGAGACCTCTGCCTGCATCTCCTGGTGAACAACACAAAGCAAAGAAAGAAACAAGAAAGAAGAAAACATTTAAACTAAAATGTTAGGTTATAATAATATTGATTCAGATGCTTATTATACATGACAGTGAACTGAATGTTTTACTGATGTCACCTTTGACTCTAACATCAAATCTATTATTTGTAGATCAATCTATGATAAAGGTTTAGCTGCAGCTGTGGATGATACAAACCAGAAGACAGTTTATATGTTTTAATAAAGAGATGCTGTTTTTACATGAATGATTTTGTTTTTTCGCCTCTCAGATACTTATTAGGAGTAACTGGCAGCTCCACTGGGCCACAGACAGGCTGTTACCATCTGACATAAGAGAGTGAAAACCAGAAAAATGATGCAACATCAGTAAATCTGAAGTTTCTAAAAGGAGAAAATATCAAAGGGACTTTATCATAAAAGTCAAGCTGCTTTCTTATTACTAAGAAGACAAGTTTGTATTTCACTCCAAAGTTTTGACTCGACCGCCCTCAAAAGTGTTCATAGATTAAAGCCGTCTAATAATAAACTTGAGCTGATTATGATTTTTTGATAAACAGGCTGCAGTCAGTGAGATGTGAGGCTGTGATACGGACTCGATGGTGAACAGCAGGGATTCGGGTGTGTGCTCCGTCTGCATCACAGTCCATTTACCCTTGAAGATTATTGCCTTATTAAATTGTAATGCTCTTTGAAGCAGCAACTATGTAAACAAAACCCCGTCATGAACGTGAAGTCCGGAGATGGACGGAGGTCAAAGTGAACATCTGAAGGACGTTCAGCTCACCTGTCCTTCTCTGCCCGGCTTCCTGCCGTCATTCCTTCTCTCTCTGTGCTCATTTTCTCTTTTGCTTCCACTCACTCACTTTCTATTAACCCCGTTTCTCTCTATCTAACCCACCTCCCCTCTTTCTACCCGTCTCTGTGTATTCCTGCAGTCTCCAACCCTATCAATCAAGACATCCCATTACTACATCCCTGTCACTCCCAAATTCCTCCTCTGTCCCCCAGCGCACACACACACACACACACACACACACACCACTCGTCTGTCACTTCATACACACACACACACTCTCACAGCGATGGCGTCTACAGGACGTGAATCACAGTTGCCCATCATAAAAGATAAATAGATTGACGGATGAATGAGTTGGGTGAATAAATAGCCTGATGGGTGGATGAGTGTGTGTGTGTGGGCAGATGGGTGGGTGGGTGGATGAATAGAGGGATAAATGGGTGGATGAATGGATGACTCATGACATCCTGATCTGTTACACAAATCTGCAAATAGGCTTGGAAATGAGCATTAATGCTCTGTGACACATTTCCCTGAGTGTTTACTTCCTGGTGCATCAACTTTACACGGTGAAATGGTCCTTTAACTCCGAGCAGACAGTTGGAGCTTCATTTTCAGCCTCTGTGGAGGAGCTGGAGCTGCTCACCACGCAGAGCTCTTGGTGTTAGTGTAAATTAATATATTTGAATACAGCACATTATGAACTGTTCTGTTGGACTCTGGGAAAATGTGATCAGCCTTTTTTCACTATTTTCACACTTTTTATTAACCAAGTAATTGACTGATGAATTAAAAAAAAAAAAAACCTGTAAGTGCAGCTTTAAGAACAACAACCAAAGAAAACTTTTTTCTGTATAAAATATCAAATAATGCATAAATGTAACTTCATTTAATGCCATTTCCTCCGTCTGCTGCTTCTTTCTGGTGGTGGAATGTGTCGCTGCTGACTCGTCTAAACTTGTAGAGTACCGTCTACTCCTGTGTGTGTTTGAATCCACGCCAGGAACACACACACACACACACACACACACACACAGACGGTGTGAAGTCGACCTGCTGGTGTTTGACTGTTAGATTTAACATGTCGGCTTCTCTCAGGTCTCATTTCCTCGGCCTGCTGTATTTGTCTCTCACCAGCCCTTTAAAAGCTCCCGGCCAGGTGGAAGAGGCGACCTGTTTGCCTGAGTACAACACAACACAACACAACACAACACACGTAGGAAGAGACAGATGAAACACTGTCCCTTTTAAAATAATGACAAATATGTATAATATATTTTATTCATTTCTTCCTCCAGCTCACTTCAGGTGTCAGATCAGATTTTTATTTCCTTTTCTTGTTTCCAGGTGTTAACAGCACAGAGCAGACGCAGCGTCTCACTATCAAAGGCGTCTCCGAGACAAAAGTCAAGAACGTAGAAACTTTTAACGGGCCAAGATGAACAGAAGTGCTTAAAACAGTACTTGTTGAGCCCCCACCCCCACCGCCTCCGTTCAGCGAGCCAGACAAGTCTCCATGGTTACGGCGCCAGTATGCTTTCACGTTCTGCGGCTCTTTTGGCTGTTGTGGTGAAGCTAAATTCCTTCATGGATGACCAAGCAACATGCCTCAACACGTGTGTCTGATTCCAACACACACACACACACACACATCATCATACGGCAACTCGAGAGTGGAAACTTTGCAATCAGCACGTGTCAAGATCCCACAATCAGACTTTTCTTTCACCGTCTCTGCTGCCACGAATAAAACACCAGAGTTACTAATATTTACTGTACCGTCACACATAAACATTACAACAACATCAACATACAACGCAGCTCGTCTCGTGGATCAACACATACAGACCCAAACACTAAATTATAAAGTTCCTCCACAATTCAAAGCAAACCTACAGTTTGTCCAAACAAATAGCCATTCTTAATAAATCATTTCCATAATTTAATTTTCAGAATTAAATTACATATTTAAGGAAGATCCTTCATATTTCAATCTAAATCTCCTCCTGCAGAGACGGTTTACATTTCATTTCTTACACCAGTGTTCACTTTGTTTACACACTTTTCCATTATGGTTTTAATAAAAACAGACTATATAAATGATGATAATATAAAAATGAATTTAGACAGAATGAATCAATCAAGATGTTTTCCTCCATGTTTGATTGAAACAACAGAAAACCTTTTATGTCTTTATTTTCTATTTCCATATAAAAACTGAAACTGGTATTTAGGATTTATTCAGGATAGGAGATTTTAAAGCCACATATTGAGTGTTTAGCGTTTCCGCTGGTAGTGAAGTGGCTTCTGGCGGGCGGTGGGATTCCTCCACGGTTGACCGGGAAACTCAGAGCACCGTTTGGCTCCGTGTCCAGAAGGCTAACCAGCCAAAACAAGAGGGCTAATAAAAGTGTCCAGTGATAAGCAGTTAATGCGCCTGAACTAATTACTGCACTGCCACCACAGTTTCTCTCCCAAATCAGTGGTGCAACATGAACACACACACACAGAGCTGCGATAACCGCTTACAACAACAGAGGGACACTTTGAGTAATGAGCAGAGAGTTGTACTTAAAGAAATGTGGTTTATAATTAAAAGTTATCATCAATGAGAGAATGGGGATGTGATCGGGATATTTAAAAATGTTGAAAAGTTGTTAGAAGTTTAAAAAAAAAGAGTAATTTAAATGATTAAATGATTATTCAGGTAATCAATGATGTCATTTTTCAATCATTTTCTGCTTCCAGCTTCTTCAGGTTGAGGACTTGCATCACCTGAGACTCTCAGAGACGTTATAGACAAATAAATGAGAAACACTGGAAAGACATTTATTGTCAGTTATTAAATTAATAATGAAACCATGTTCTTTATTATAGCAGGTACGGTTATGCTGCAGTCTGCCCTGCGGTTACCGTTACCGTGTTACTGTTTGAAGCTCCGTTGTCCCTGCAACGTAGCAGCATCCCAGCATCACTTCATCGATTCATCCTGGTCGTTCATTTTCTCCCTGTGTAATGAAGCTTTTATGCCGCTGTGAGAAACATATTCTGTCTGAAATTGTTGTCAGCCTCTCTGAACACGCAGCACATTTTCCAGTCTTGGTAAGAGCAACAATTTCAGTGACGAGTATTTAAAGTCGACAGGTGTTGATTAGAGTGTTTGTTCACTCACAGGATTGATATGGCTGCAGGCGAGTGTTCAAAGCTATCCGAGAGTGTTACATTAACTTTGATGGGTTTGAACTTTAATAAACATTAACACTACACACATCTTTTACTCCCCGACTTCAATTAAACCTGGAATGAGAACGCACCTCTATGATTTAAAATGCTGTTCAGTTTTCTGTGACAGTGACCATCTCACAACAGGTGTGTGAAAACCGCAGCTCGGGTCCCGGGGGGGGTGAGGTGGGGTGGGGGGCACATAAGACATGAACTCTGACAGACTGACTGCATTGAACACTGTAACCCAGAGGAATCGCAGCTCATGACGGGAGCATTTCGGGGGCCATGGACTCATCTACAGCACGGTACGGTTTAACCTCTAAACAGCTAACTGTCTGTGCAGTTACAGTTGTTACTGACATCTATTTTAAACCATGTTGACACTGTGACAACCAACCAAAACATCAGATCTTTGTCCCGAATTATACGTACAAACTCTCTGAATCCGCCCGGTAACGTCACCAACCAACCAAAGCCCGGCCTTTCTGTCTTCTTCGCCTGTTGTTATCTCAGACTGAGAGCAGCTGCTGCAGTAGTCCAGTCCCACACCTTTTAAAGCCTGCAGGGCTCTTAAAAACAGCCCATGACTGCTTTATTTTCCAGTTCTGACAAATGTGCTGTATGGCCATCGACAAGTGGTGGTTCAGTCATGGCAAGAGAATGACTCACAGCGACAGAAGTGTAGCCAACTGTAGGCAGAGAAGCGCTGGAGATGCCTCATCCCCTATTTTAGCCCAGAAGGGTTGAGAGGGAGGAAGAGAAAGACAGAGAGAAAGTGCCTAAAGGATCTAAATCTCATCTCCCAAAGTGATAAAGTAGGCTTATTCCACAACATGCACACTTTTTTTTAACCTTCCTCCTAAAGCTTTTGAAATAGAAAAAATAACCACCCTGATCTCTCAGCTGAAGGAAGACGAATCCTCCTTCCCACTTGTGCCTAAAGTTTGAAAAGCAGGGAGCTGAAGATTAGACTTATCATTCGCAGGATACACACGACTTTCAATAGCACAGGAACTCAATCCTATTTTGGATGGTATTGATTTCTGAAATAGGGAGTAGCTCGGACCCAGAAAGGAGAAGCAGCCTCAGGGGAGTTGGAGGAGGAGGAGGATGTCTGGGGAATATATTTGACTCCACTCTGCTTCCAAGATGGAAACTGGATAAAACCACAGCCGTTGTCTGATTTAATTAAAAAAATGTTTTTTTTTAAGAAGCGAACCCTTTCAGGGGAAGAAAGACGGCTTTATTAGCAAAGTTTGTTGCTGTGATGTTTGAACGACTGACTAAAGGTGTGTTGAACACAGCGTTAAATGTCAAACTGTTCCTTCAGATGGCTTTTTTGGGGGCTGGAATGAGTCTTCTCTCGGGGGCATCTGGGTCAGAAGTTACTCAGCACTTTACACATTATATAAGCTTCAAGTTGGAAGGGAAAAAAGCAAAGCAAAAGACAACGAAAGCCTTGAAACGTGATTTTCTGATTGTGAGCTGCGTCTGGTGCAACAGCGTTAAACAGCCAGCGAGCTGCTCGTCTGTAAAAGATGGTTGCAGCAGATCCTCTT
Organism: Pampus argenteus; assembly: GCA_036937835.1. Lineage (NCBI taxonomy): Eukaryota > Metazoa > Chordata > Actinopteri > Scombriformes > Stromateidae > Pampus > Pampus argenteus. The sequence goes on along the minus strand of CM072863.1, from coordinate 933,120 downwards.
CTAGACGGAGTTTAAACCTCTTAAGCCTTGAAGCACACCTTTTTACTGGAGACTGAAGCGTCTTTCAGAGGCGAGCTCTGCCGCTGTGTTCACTGTTTGATACACAAATACACACAAACGCAAGCACAGGAAACTACACACACACACACTGTTTACTTAACCCTTAAAAGGTTACAGCACAGAGAGCTCTTCTGTAACAAACAGCCGACCTGTGTTCATCACAGAGAGCGACACATGCAGCTTATGTTGTCTCTCTGTTTTTACAGTACGATGTGATGAGCTGCTGCACAAATAAATCCAGTCAAATACACGAACAGATGATTCAGTGTGTTTGTGCTGCAGGCTGTGTCCTCTGCTCCTCGTCAAAAACACAAGATGAGCTTCCCTGCAACTGCCTGGGACACTAATCTGTTTTTTAAGCTGGTTTTTTTCACATGTTTGTCCTTTTACAGCAAGAAGCAGCTTCATATTCACACAAGTTTACACCCGAGTGCTGCAGAGGGCCACGCTGACCCGCAACCACGCTGACCCGCAACCACGCAGACCCGCAACCCGGCTGACCCGCAACCCGGCTGACCCGCAACCACGCAGACCCGCAACCCGGCTGACCCGCAACCACGCATCAAACTAAAGCAGGAGCCGGGCTTACACCTCACATGAACATTTACTGATTCAGACATTTAAACAGCTAACTATTCATTCACAAGTCCAGCAGTGATGATATACACACACACGTCCAAATTAACAGTCTGGTGTAAAAGCAAACACACACATACATGTCCTCCTCCTCCTCTTCCTCCTCATCATCATCATCATCAGTGGTTGTTCCTGCTGCTGTTTTGTAGACAGACAGTTCTATCAACATGACGCCTGTTTATACACACACACACACACACACACACACCAGTATGCTCAGCTGCAGGTCTGGCTCATTGGCTCATTTGTGTCACTGAATAGATCAGAATAGAGAAGGATCGAGGGTGATATGGTGTGAAAGTATTGATTTATGTCCTTTGGGGGCAGCTGAAGAGTAGGTGGACCTCCAGCTTCCTCTACAGCCTTCAGACAGAGAACAATGTCACCCATGGGAGCACTCAACACCCTCCAAACTGCCCATTACTGAACGGCCGAGTCCATTCATTTATTCAGGGCCTGTGGGATGGAGCGGCCAGGTACCAAATGAACACATGACAGGCTGCTGGGAAAAAGATGCTTTAAAAACATGGAGAAGTACAGCTGCTACAGCCAGACACACACTGAATCACTGCAAGGACCCCAAAGGTCACACTGCAAAAGCCAACTGTAGTCAAGCCAGACCATCACACACACACACACACACACACACAGAATTAAACCCTCACTTTAGAGGAATACTAAAACATGTCATAAAATATAACTGTATGGACAGTATGGAGCACCATAAACACTCAAACTGCTGACACGTTTCTTTCTGACACTTCTTCTTCTCCTCCTTCTCCTTCTTTTTCTTCTTCTTCTCCGTTTTTACCCCCCTCGTGTCCCTCGGCCAAAGGAGACAAACACAGACCGCGGCAGGCTGTCAAACGTCTCCATGGCAAAGAATATGTGAGAGGAATCACGACGAGGTGGCGAAAACATCCCCGGTACGCACTCACTCACTCACTCACTGGTTCACTCAATCACTCACTGGTTCACTCACTCACTCACTGGTTCACTCACTCACTCACTCACTCACTGGTTCATTCCTGACTGGTTCACTCACTCACTGGTTCACTCACTGGTTCACTCACTCACTCACTGGTTCACTCACTCACTCACTGGTTCACTCACTCACTCACTGGTTCACTCACTGGTTCACTCACTCACTGGTTCACTCACTGGTTCACTCACTCATTCATTCACTGGTTCACTCACTGGTTCACTCACTCATTCACTCACTGGTTCACTCACTCACTCATTCATTCACCTCTGAGGTCATGTATTCTGCTTCACTCACACACAGTGAATGCTCCTCTTCATTAAATGAGGTTTGTTTTGTAACCAACTTCAAATCCCACCGGCGCACGAGGGAAGACGCGCGCGCGCAGCACCGGAGGAGAACCGGAACAATGAGGTCACTAACTCACTCTGAGTTCACACTGCAGCCACTTCTCCGTGATTTTAGGTGTTAGGGGACACTCAGCAGCCCCTCACAGGGTGCCAAAAATAACCCCAGCCAGAGGCCCTTCCCTGGCCTGCCTTCACATGCACCTGTTCGGGTCTGAAGCCAGAGGAATGAGGCTGGTGGGCTTCAGCTGTCCACACACCGGGCACCGAGGGCGGGGAGGAAAGGGAGCGAGGAAAGGAGGCGAGGAAGGGCGGAGAGCCGGCGGTGGAAGCGGTATCTGGGATAAGTAGCCAGCAAGCCAGCTAATAACACAGCGAAAGCCTAAAAATATCCTCCACCACGGCGCTGAGCCGCCGCCGCAAACCCCGCCGAGCAAACCCGGATGTAGAATCAAACGCACCTAATTTCGCGCTGATCTGAGAGTGCACCGTATATATGAGTATATATATGAGTATATATATGAGTATATATGAGTATATATATGAGTATATAACAGTAGGCATACATACGTTTCCTGCTCGGATGTGTCCGACAAACACTTTGTGTTTCAGCAGAGAAACAAGAAGTGTTGAGACTGAGACGAAAACAAAGATTTAAAAGAAACTGACCGTCAAATCTCCTCCAGCTTTATATCCTGTCTCCGTTATTCCGGCTAAATCCCTCGTTCCCTCCTTCTTCTTCTCCTCCTTCTTCTTCTCCTTCTCCTCTTTCCGTGCGATGGAAACGGGAATCTGGTGGCGGAGGTGGCGACAGGGGAGCTCGGTTTTCCTCCTTCCTTTTCACGGAGTCAAGCGGACAGATACAGGCTCGCTGCTCGGTGTCAGTCGCTCCTGACTGGCGACAGGATGTCTCCGGTGGCTCAAAGTTACAACACAGAATATGAAGGAAACAGCAGATGGAGCAGAGCAGCTGGGAATTAAACAGAAATCCTACACAGGACCCACAAACAAAAAGAAGAAGGATCGATGTAGGCTTTAGTGATTAAAAAACATCATCATCATCTGTGGTGGTATGATGGCTACAGCGGGGCACGGACACCCATGAACCCGCAGGGGAGGCTGCTGCTGTCGGACCCGAAGCCTCCACGACTGGACACGTCCTGCACTCCCGAGGTCCTCAACACAAATGTCCGCTACAGAGCCTGAAGGATGAATTTCCACCCGGAGAAGTGCAGGAGGGAGGGAGGGAGGGAGGGAGGAGGCAGGGCCTCGCATTCTCTGAATTACTCCACCCCCAAAGTGCCTTCCCCTCTCCCTTTTTTCCAGTCCCTCCACCTCTCTTTCATTCACTACATTTGCTCTCTGTCCTTCCTTCTTTTCTCCTCTTCTTTGTCTATCATTCTCTCTTGCTCTCTTTATTTACCCCCCTAACACACCTCTGCTCCTCCTGCAGCAGCAGCCTCTGGTATTCAGTTTCACCTCTATACTGACTGGGGCCTTTGGCCTATTTAAAGACATGCGCCCTAATCACGAGCAAATCAATCAATATGTTTACTCTGATGCAGTTATGATGATGCATCGATCCGGGGTGTGAATGATCATTATGTAGATTTTATCAATATCTGTGCATTGCAGTGAAGTGGTGTGGGTGCTCTTATTCATAGCAATACTGACATAATAAATATACCGCCTCATTACCTTGTGTGTCTTTTTAGGTTTTTAGTTTTTTTTCATCTTTGTCTCTACTGGAATATCTCTGCATGGTTTCCAGTTAAAACCTCCTTATTGATCTTATCCTGGTCCTTTATGCAGCCCCTCAGTTCAGCCTCTGAAACAGGACGTTTTAGCTCCTGTCTCTTTAAGGCCCGCCTCCTGATGAACCCGCTCTGCTCTGATTGGTCAGTTTCATATGTAAACAAACTATAGTATCAGGATTTCACTTGTGTTTCTCCTTCTTTACTCCAAATGTCAACTTCTCACATCCATCCGTACATGTAGGAGCTGAATCACATCTGAAATGTGAGAGTGAACAACATGACAACACATGGAAACACCTTAGCAACCACCTTAGCAACCAAGGCTACAAAACGAATGGCTGTTGATGAGCATGTATCAACGTCAGCTTGTCGTGAAGATATAAAACAGTGTTGCAAATGAAGCGTTGAGAGCAGGTTGAAGCCCTGAATTATGACTTGCAGGCAGCTTTTCTTTATACGTTCACTTCTAAGAAAAAGAAAGAAAACCACAAAAAGCTGAATATGAAGCCTTTAAAAATGTTTTTTTTTTAAACTTTGAGATTAACATTTTTCTCTTTGTTATTAATTGTGTGTTATTATGTGTGTGTATCTGCATCTGAACTAATGCTACAATTGCTCTTACAGGAATAAATTATATTGCATTGAATTTAATTTAATTCATTTAACATAATGTTTGGCATTTAACTTCAACTAAAATAAAAGCCAAGATTTTCAAATATGAATCTCTTTCCAAATATTCCAAAACATAACACCAAAACGTTCCCAGAGAAACAGAGCTGAGCTGCTTCTTCAACAGTTTGAGCGATGAAAGGAAAGAAACATATTTTAAAAAAGATGATTTTAAATATTTATCTTTGTTAACGTCGTTCCTCTTCTTGACTTTATGGATGCAGTGACAGCACCTGGAGTGTTTTTATATGTGCTCATGCATTTTAGCAGTGTGAAATAAGGCTTGATTGGTTATAAAAGCTCAGCTAAGTGTTCCATGAATTCATACAATTATTCTTTCTCCGTGGTAAAAGCCTCATGGGTTGTTTTTTTGTCTTGTAATGGCCTGGCTTTCATGTTCAACACTCAAGGCTGATTTGTAACGTCATGGTGGCCACAAGCACCAGAAACACAGAGATGTAATTCGGCAGGTTGTTGTTCATCATAGCACACAGTCTCATCCACATTGATATTGCTCAGTTTACCAGGCTGCAGTCCAGTCAGGTAACTGGCCCAAATCTCAAACATGGTTATGAACAGTAAATGACAAACATTCTCCCCTCCATTACTAACTATTGTGGAGGTACCTACAAGCAAGGCACTTAATTCGTCTTGTGAAGCTGAAGATGTGTGAACATATAATATGTAATAGTCTGAATGTGAAGTAGGGTGATTGTAAATGGTAAATGGACTACATTTATACTGTGCCTTATCTCAAGAGCACTGCAAAGCACTTAGTAGAATAGCTGTCATGCAAGGAGTCGACCTGCTCATCAGGAGCACCTCAGAGCCTGCTCAAGGACAGACTCGTTTCTAATCTCAAATCTCAAATCACATTTAATCATCTCTCTTTGCAGTCAAAAATAATATCCATGTCATTTTAAATATATTGTTAATAGCTTATTATTAAAAGGAAATTTCTAGAAATATCAGGAATGCTCCTTTTTTGTCAACTGGAGGGGTGTGTCTTTGTCTGTGTTCGATTGACAGCACCTGGGGGAGGGTGTCGGTGTCTATGTGTTAGATTGACATTAGTTGGAGGGGTGTGTCGGTGTCTGTGTTCGATTGACAACACCTGGGGGAGGGTGTCGGTGTCTATGTGTTAGATTGACATTAGTTGGAGGGGTGTGTCGGAGTCTATGTTCGATTGACAGCACCTGGGGGAGGGTGTCGGTGTCTATGTGTTAGATTGACATTAGTTGGAGGGGTGTGTCGGTGTCTCTGTTTGATTGACAGCACCTGGGGGAGGGTGTCGGTGTCTATGTGTTAGATTGACATTAGTTGGAGGGGTGTGTCTGTGTCTGTGTTTGATTGACAGCACCTGGGGGAGGGTGTCGGTGTCTATGTGTTAGATTGACATTAGTTGGAGGGGTGTGTCGGTGTCTGTGTTCAATTGACAGCACCTGGGGGAGGGTGTCGGTGTCTATGTGTTAGATTGACATTAGTTGGAGGGGTGTGTCGGTGTCTCTGTTTGATTGACAGCACCTGGCGGAGGGTGTCGGTGTCTATGTGTTAGATTGACATTAGTTGGAGGGGTGTGTCTGTGTCTGTGTCTGTGTTTGATTGACAGCACCTGGGGGAGGGTGTCGGTGTCTATGTGTTAGATTGACATTAGTTAGAGGGGTGTGTCGGTGTCTCTGTTTGATTGACAGCACCTGGCGGAGGGTGTCGGTGTCTATGTTTGACTGACAGAAAACAACAACATCTGTTACAGAAGCTACTCCATCATCGACAGATTAATGTCAACAAGGTCAATTGGTTTGTGGGAGACATGATTTTTGTACTTCTTAACTCATCCACTTTAATCTGTGCTTGATACAAAGATAACATTTTTACAGATAAAGAAAAAGAGCATCAAATTGTTTGTAAGAGATGAGCGTAGGTGTCACTTTTAAGTAAGTCAGGTCTCTTTTTCAAAATTAGTGAAATGTGAAACTTGATTTGCTCATTAAATCTGTTTCATTTCATTTAAGTGGAAGTTAAGTCTTCTTAGATTAAGTAAAAGATGTAAGGATCAGAATAACAGTGCAGCAACTTTGTTTCTATGACGACTCAATGATCCTATATGGGAATATATATATATATATAGTGAGAAAATAGTGGATAATAGACAGTAAAGATGTATATGTAGTGTGGATTTTGTTGTTTGTTAGTTGATGTAATTTGACAATGTACAGAATCAAAGTCAGCCCTGTTGAACTGAAGTAGACTGATCTGGGAGAAAGAGATGTGATTGAGAGAGACGAAGGGGTGAAATATATCTTGGACATTGTTGGTGTTTTGTCCCAGAACTAGGCCATCTTTGACAATGTTATTATAACTGACAGCACACATTTCCCCTATTGTGTAGAAAAACGTTTCATGGGAGTTGGATAATTGAAAATGTATTGTTAAATGTCACAAACGAAAAAGGCAGAATTGACAATTGACCATTTCATTGGAGTGTTGGAAAAAACATTTCTGTGGTGATATAAGGTCACTGTAGGACACTGGGGTTCAGGTGACAGATATTCATGGATTTATGGATACACTAAGTAGAACAAAACAACTAGTGTTGATGAAATATTTACATATCCAAAAAAAACAAACATTTTATGACAGAGAGCAAAAATTAAATTGCATCTGTAAGAATGCTTTGTTGCTCCACCATGGTCTGTTTATATTATTATGCATTTATTTAAATAAAAATAGTTTCATAGTTCAAGAAGAGATTTTGTTACTCGTGAATAAGATGCAAACGTCTTGCAGTGTTTTGACGCCTTTGACGGCCCACAGCTGAGCAGACTCTGATAGTCTTGAGGCATCTGATGGAGAGTGGAGCTGAGGTGGTGGTGGGTGACTGCAAGACGAGCAACACAGACATGTGAGGGAAACGTATGGTGGCGTTTACAGTATGGCGGCAACTCAGGCTGTGACTGGTTGGAGGAGGCAACATGGGAGGCAGGACTGTTGAATTTTCAGACCTCTCTGATTTGTCTCACACACACGGATGAGGACGTGCTGATGTAACACACAATCCTGCCAATGGTTCCCAACAGTGGCTGTAATGCACCTAAAAACGCAGCAATGTCCTGACAACTGGATTCAGACAGACAAAGTACACAAAGTACCGCTGAGGATGATGGGGAAGTGTTTCATTCATCTTACATCCATAACCACCAGGCTGAACAGACCCTTATGATAGCGTAGAGACACGATCTCTGCTGGCTACTTTTACTCAGAAATTGATTGTGAACACTTTATTACAGCTAAACTGAAGTTGAAATTCAATTGAAAAACTTGTAAAAATGTATTAAGATTCTAATAAAAACTATGATGGTTAACATCAGCATATTAATGCCAGAGATTGGCACAGACACAAACATATCTGCTGACTTGTCACCGATGCTCGCAGACATTATGGGAAACAACTAGTGAGGTCAGCAGCCTCCAACGTAATGGACTACGAGGCTATTCCTGCTCAGTGGAGCATCCACACACCATTCAAACACCTTAAGGCGAAGCACAGACTCACTGCTGGAGGATGTATTCATTGCTCCTAACATCTTCAGACAGGCCAGGCTTTACCAAGGGGGGTGGTGTTTCAATATTCATGACGGTACATGACAGAAGCGTCGATGAGAGCAGAAGCAGGAGTAAACCAAGGCTACGGAGAGAGGCGCGAGAGAGGAGAGCCAGAGGGGGAGGAAGGCAGGAGAGAAGAGGTGGAAGTGATATCGAGTCTGACAAAGACAGAGAAAGTGTGCAAGCTGGAGAGGGAGCGACTCGGAGAGAAGCTATAATATTACTACCTGCCAAAAATATACTATATAGAGGCAGAGATGACAGGAATACTCTTTATATCATACTGCATATCAGAGACAGCAGAAGCAGCAGCTCGTTACACATAAACAAAGTTTGTTTTAATGATGTCCTCACCAGTCCTCAGTATAAAACTGGATAATTAACCATATGTTTATATTATGGCCATCGCTTTAAATGATTTCAACTTTATTCCATCAGTTTTGCGGGACGAATTATCTGAATACTACAAATCTGGTAGTGTGGGGTTAGAAGGAGGTGAGGTTACCTGCTGCTCATCTCTGCTGGAGGACAGCAGCTCCAGGCTACGTTACCCACAACTAGCATACCACACCACAGTCTGTACAGTCAAGTGAACAGAGTCAGGTGCATTGTCAGATTTAAACACTTGGTTAAGGTTAGGTGGAGGTCATAGTTCACAAAACAAACATTAATTGCACTACATATATTCTCATTGCATGTATGCCACACTGTTTCCTGGTTTTATGTGTACATTGTGAGGTGAATCAACCATTATGGACACATTTCTGGGGAATACTGTGCTGAATTTTAACTGCTGCATACATAATCAGGTTTCTACAAACAACTATTTTTATCCTTTGATTCAACACAGCTGAATTTTAAGCATGGCGATTGAGGTTTTTTACCTAAAAAGTTTTTTTATGTACACAGGCTTGTACTTCTGACTTTTTCTGAAAGAACCAGATCTTTTCTAAGCAGCTGCTCATCTTTTGTACTCGTCATCCATCCTCGGTAGTTTCATGGCCATCCAAGTCTTGAAAGCTCTCCAAATGTCAGTCGCTTAACACTGCAGATGCACAAAATAAATGGGTACCCCAAAATAACTCTTTCACTTTGCTAATCTACAGGATGAAAAACAAAAGGCAGGTTGTTTAGTGCAGTATGAAGACACTCAGACACAGGTAGGCCATGTGACAGATAAAAAGAGGGGAGAATGAAGGTAAATCTCTAGATGTACAGCTCCTTGTCTCCTAGTATGGATGCAGGAAAGGCGTCACGCGAGCCGGCGCCCATCCATGTGACTGTATCTAATGAAAAGTGACAACTCCCTTCTCCTGGAGAGCCTCCTGTTTTGCTAGGCTTTAAATCCTATTTGCCTCCCCCCCTCCCCCAGCCTCCACACCTCCCACACCATCACTACCATGCTCCATCTTCTCTCCTCTCGTCTTCCTCTCACTTTTCTAATGAGTGTTCCCCACTTTCTGGAAAATGTGTTGCCAATATAGTCCTATTATATTTTAAATATTGTAATTGTCCCCCGGGGATGGGGAGAGAGAGGCAGAGAAGATGGCTTTTAAATGTGTAATAATCTGAGAAATTGTAGGCAGTGACTAGTTACTGGATGGCAGATGTTTAGGGAGAGAAAACAGGAGAAGCAGAGCGACAGTTTGACATTGTAATTTGAAAGATAGCAAGAAAATTGATTATTGAATGGCAGGTATTCAGAGCGTGTCAGATTATCTGATGAGCATGTGATAGGAAAACTTTGCACTGTACTCAATCAATCTACAAGAAAGATAAACCGCTGCTCTGATAAGATGACTCTCCATCTTTGGCGGGTGTTTATAAGTCGATGAAGCAAAATAGCTTTCATGTGAGACGGGTCTGGGTATCCTGCAGCGTGTCACACACTCGGATTGTGTGTTTGTGTGTATCATTTTCATTTGGATTTTTTTTCCTATGTATAAATGTTGGATAAGGATAATATTGTTAAGGCGAGTGCATGTGTGTCTATATGAAAGTGTGTTGGTGTGTGTTTCCTGCTCCTGTGCCTATTAAGGCAGTCAGTTAAATTGGCAGTGCAGGACACAGTATGTGGGTTAGGGTGCCGTCCTCCTTGTTAATATTTCATCTCTGTGCTGGCAGAAAGAAATGGGGCAGAGAAACACAGAAGGCCTAATGTGATCCCGAAGATGGGGGATGTTTTTCATGTGGGCGCACACATCTTTGGTTTTTGTGACTGTGTTGTTTATTTTTATTGATTTCTGATGGCGGTGCGCCTATTGTTTCTTTGTTTTTAGTGGTTTATAAATGAAGTCACTATGTCGCCTTTGTATATATATATATATATATATATATATATATATATATATATATATATATATATATTAATGTGTCCTGGCACACATGTGCTCTGTGTTTCTTCATGTGTCACGCTATAATTGGAACAAATGCAATTCAACACTTTTCCCAAGACACTGTCATAGACACGTAAACTGCACTCTACATGTGCCCAGCATACATACATGGCCTGACTTGCTATAAGGATGTCTTAATACCAGTTTAGAGTGTAAATGAACATGTCCTAGGAGGTATATCTTCTCGATGTATCAGGTACGTTCAGGCTTTTATAGCAGGAATTGTAAACAATGACATTTTAAAATAGATTATTCCCAAATTCATTTGTTAAACTCTTTGGCTGCTTAAGATACTCAAACAAACAGTTGCATCAGCGTGTGTTGCAATCTCCTTAAAGAGAACATATTCTGTATTTCTATTCTGGCTCTACTGGAATATCTCTGCATGGTTTCCAGTTAAAACCTCCTGATTGATCTTATCCTGGTCCTTTATGCAGCCCCTCAGTTCAGCCTCTGAAACAGAACGTTTTAGGATTTTACTTCTGATTCTCCTTCGAGTGAACAATGTAACAACACATGGAAACAACTTGTAGATCGACAGATGTTTGCAGCTTTCAGGGCAGGTTGCATTTTTAGAAAGAAATATGTCCCCTTTAAACAATTACAAATAAATGAAGACTGAAATATGACAATAAAGCCAGAGAAGAAGAGAAGCACGTGTAGCTGTTGCCACCAGCCAGTGTTTCCATGGTGATGACACAAGTAACCACCTGCTGCCTGTGAATGTCAACAGAAATTGACCATTTACTCTGAATTAACCTGATCGGGGGGGTATTGCAGATCTTTGTACAGCTGCAGACACAGGTGGCCTCATACAGTCAAGGTCTAATGATCACATGAATTATGAACGTCTGTGGTTGGACACCTTTTGTTCAGCAGTGGTCGGAAGCAACTCATTTATGAATTTATTTGTTCAATCCAAACAGATAAATTGCATAACTTCCTGTCAGCTGCAGGATTTCTCTTAAGAAACATTTACTGGCTTAATTTAAAATATTTCATAGACTGGCTGAAGGTTATTGTACGTTTTTTGCAAAACATAGATTTCATGACACAAATGATAAATCTTTTATCGCTGGGAAATTGTGTTTATTTCCAGCGTTGGCAGATGATAATTGCAGTAATCAGTGTGAAGAGTTATCATTTTGTCAGTGTTGTGACTGGTGTGAAATCACAGGATTAAAATTATGGTTGATTTAAAACTGAATCACATCATAAAAAACATAACTTGACAATTTTCCAGTTTTGCCTTTAATTAGGCTGAAAAAATACAAGATTTGAAGCATTTAGGCTTTCACAAAGGCCTGACAATATTACAGTGACCCGAGAATTAACGTGTAAGAGAGGGGTAAGTGAAATAAGAGAAATGAAAGCCAAGGGGAGAAGTAGAAAGGATTTTGTTAAGTTTAAGATAAGAGCATATTATAGCCAGTAGAGGAGGAAGATATGGGAGAGGGGATATGATTCAGTGGGGACAAGGGGATGTGGGGCACTTCTTGAAGAGATGAGTTTTCTGCCTGTGGTGGAAGATAACTGATGTTCTGACTGGAGCAGGCCTGGAGGTATCACAGTGAGCCCTCTTGGCTCCACCATCTCTTTCAAAACTCACTCATGCATTTAAATAACACAAGAAAATATGTCCATTTTACTCTTAAAGGATAGGTTTAGCTTTTTCCACTTCTTTATACAGTGCTGGTGCGCCTGTATGTACATGGTGTTGGTTGCTCTTCATACCGGCCCCGGAGCTGCTCGCCTGCAACAGACTGAATGGGGACAACATTGTTGGTTTGTTACTGGAACCGACATATTTCTGACATTTTCACACAAGTTTATATTTACACTCATATGTTGTTGTTGGCTCTTTAAGGCCCGCCTCCTGATGAGCCTGCTCTGTTCTGATTGGTCAGCTTCAGGAAGCTTGGCACATCCGTGCTGTTCAGTCTTTGTCTCACAGCGCCATCACTGTGTTAATCGTCCTCTGGGAATCAGGTACATGTAACTCTGAGCCTTGCAAACATTGACAGCTGCTGTAGAAGTCACAACTTGATTCTTTAAGGATCTCTCTAAGGAAATCTATGCCCATTACATGTTCCTTTGAGAACACTCTAGATAAATGCACATGCTAACTGTGATCAATGTCTGATTTAGTGCACAGGCAAGAGCAAATAGAGAGGATCAAAGACAAAAAGAGAAAAAGCTGGACATCACGACAACTTCTGACCTCAGTGTCAAAACCAAAAAGTTATATTCTAAAAACCACAGACATCAAAAATACTCTGAGAACACATCAGGCAGTAAAAGCCAGGAAGGACAAACCTGCTGGAGATGCAGGAACCACATTCTGAGGAAACTTCATACTAAACGGACTGTGACTTTAGAAGATACAGACTCACACTGTCTAATCCTCAGTTTAGCTTCCAGGACGGACAGCATGACTTACAGCGACCAAGACCTACTGTCAGAAACATACAGTACATGCACATCACTATTTTATTGTGAAAAAAGGAGTCCAAGGTTATTCTGTCAGCAGAGATACTGAAGCATAACTGCATCAGATGTCTCACGTCTTGGTTCCGGTAGCAAGAAATAACAAGATGACAAAATCTACTGGTCTGAGTGGAGACTTCAACCAGATTCTTAAATATAATAAATCATATCAAATATCTGCTATTTCTAGTGGCCAGTATAGTTGACCTTGTGATACACTGGGAGACGTATCCAACACTTTTAAAGTGCCAGTGCCTGATGTGAAAGACTCCAGCCATCATGACCTGTGTCATTCATTCACTGCAAATGTAAAGTCTTGTTTCTTCTCTGAGTTCTAGCTGCCACTGTTACATAATAAATCCCATCAAGTGCTGAAGATCACAGGAATAACATATGCGTGAGGAGAATTTAACACACATGAAGAGATTGTGTACATATTTTAGACCTTAGCGTGCAGATTAGCTGCAGTCACCAGCAGTCACCAGGCACGATCATGCACGAGAAGATAGCTCCTCCTGACATTATCACCACTGCTTTGTTATGTATTTATATGTCTGTACTGTAAGTGTCCTAGTACGTATATTCTGTAGGGACACACTTACACACACTATGCTTCTGTGGGCATGTTTGTCTTTGTGTGTGTTTGCACGCATGCATGTGTAGCATACATGGCAAGTGACATTAAATAGGACATATTCTGCACATTCCCAGGTCTATATTTGTATTCTGTGCTGTGCTGGCTCTGCCTTAGAGATAGAGTGAGGGGCCCTGGTTAGGATCCTCCTGGACGCCTCCCACTGGAGGTGTCTTCTACCAGCTGGACGTGATCTGAGCGCAGACCTAGAACATGCTGGAGACATTACATATCTCTTCTGGCCTGGAAACACCTCGGGATCATGTAAAAGATGAAGCAGGTCAGCAAAGAGCATCCAGTCAGATATAAAACACACACAATAAAACACCCTGGCTGGTTATATACAGTGAATGTTACGTATCGTATGAGGTTATTACCTAACGTCACTCTGACTGTCCTGTAATAAGATATTCCTGTGTGTGACTTCCTGCTCTGTGCAGATTTAACATTTAGATTTAATATTAACTGCATTTTTACATTAAACACCCCATAGCTTTTAGCTTGACGCTGCATTTATATAATTTGTCTAATTCAAGTAAAGTGATTAAATATAATGTTTAAAATGGAGCCTTGCAGTAGTTCAGACAGGTACAGGAAGTCAGTTTATAGTCTCCATACAACCTCCGATCATGTTTGTCCATGACCTGTTTCTGTCAATAGGCAGCCTATATAAACGTTCTGCAGTCTGCATACATCAATGCTGAGTTCTCGCTGCTTCACTGCTGCCTGCTTCAGAAACTCCTCCGCCTCCTCAGCCTCCTCTGCCTCCTCCTGTATCCATATTCAGTTGTTTGTGATGTTGAAGGAGTCTTTTTAATCAATCAGTCTCATGTGATGCTCTGGAACTTATCTGTTCCAGAGCATCACATGAGCCTGAGATACACACGATAAAATGACCTGACTTAAGTGACCTGAAGACACACAGCCTCCATCACAGCCTCCATCACAGCCTCCATGACTGCCTCCATCACAGCCTCCATCACAGCTTCCATCACAGCCTCCATCACAGCCTCCATCACAGCCTCAATCACAGCCTTCATGACTGCCTCCATCACTGCCTCCATCACTGCCTCCATCACAGCTGTCCTTGCTTGTGGTTGATATTTTAGTTACTGTCTCTGCACAATTTACTGAGTGTGCTTCTGAAAACAAAGGTTCATGATTAATGTAAAACAATATATATATAAATGATGGTTATGCGGCCAAATATAAGTTTTTGTTTAAGCTATTAACGCATCTTTCCTCCACTGTTCCCGAGGGGGCAGGTAGGGTGGGGGGGGTTGGGCGGAGGTCATGTTAATGAAGTCCCTCTACGTTATATCTATGCCACTAGACTTTATATGTCTTTGCTGAGACCTGTAAAAAATGCCAGAGTGTGCTGAGGCACGAATAAGCGGCCACTGGCATATACACAACATACCACTCTGTCAGGGAATTATCTTGTAAAACAGATAAGTATCTAGACGGTGGTCTTTTGAAACAATCAGGGGTCCCGCGGTCTAATTAGCAAATTAAAGACCCAGAGAGCAAGCAGGGTTTGACAGATGAGACAATAGCTATAAATGTCACTGCTTAATACCCCCACCCTCCTCCCTAGTCCGATCTGAGCATGCACACACACACACACACACAAACACACACACACACACACACACACACACACACACCGGAACATACACAAATATATAAATAGAAGACCCCCCCCCCACACACACACACACACACACACTTTTATTTTGTCAGCACCTGTTGTGTGATCAATAACCATTTGTAGAAGCAATAGGTTCCCAGATCCCTAAGCTAATTACAGCCCATAGTGATGCTATTGGAGGTTCTTAATGTGTGTGTGTGTGTGTGTGTGTGTGTGTGTATCCCTCTCTCTACAGTAGCCTAACCTCTCTTGTAGGCTGTTTGTTGTATAAATATGTAATCTAACCATACAGACATAGATGTGTGTTGCCTTCTGCTGCCTCTGTCTCTATCACCTCTCTGTCCTCAGGCCACATAGACCAGGTCACTAAAGGTATTCAATGAATTACTGAGGAACATGCAAAGTCGCGCCATTGATCCATTGTTCCCAGCGAGGAGGGGTCCTATCTTAAATCACCCCCTTGGGCAATATTGTCTGAAGGAATGTGAAAACAGAAGACGTCTGCTTTTTGGTACTTGAGGGCGCACATTGATCACAGAGACTGAGAGGGACAGTTCTTTTGGGAAATAATGGTGACACAGGCGACATAATTAATCTTAACTCGTGGACCGTCATTAAGTGCTAAAGTTAATTAGGTGAGATTCTTGACAGGGCGTGGTGTGCAGTGGTGGTGCCATGCTGACCACATACCTCCACGTTTGTTTTTTCTCTCTTGATTTTAATCTAAATATTTCAATCTGTATTTAGGGAATTCATGTAAAATCCAAACTGACATTATTACATGCTTTAATAGCAAAAGTTCTTTAATGATCATCCAAATAAAGCACAACGGTTCTGTAATAAAGCTAAAAGGTGTGCAAGTTAAGACTTGTTGTTATTCAGCAAGCAGTCTTTAAAGTTAATTAGGTAAAACTCCCAAGAGAGCGCGGTGCTAAAAGATCTTGATAGAGGAAACTTTTCCCCCTTACTAACTGCAGAAACAACATACGCCTCAATGTGAAGTCATTTCCGTTCTCTTGTGATACTCTTCATGGAAATGATGTTTTAAATTTAGTGGGTTGATCACCAGATGAAGGAAGTGCTAATTTTCCGGTGAATGTATTTGTTGTATCTGCTAAAACAAGGAGAAAAGCCCTCAGTGGCCCGAAGCACAGAGTTCATGTAGAAACTAATAACCGCCGAGCCAATTACAATGAAGGCAGACAATAATAACGTCTGGAAGTCCGACTCTGCTGCAGGTGTAAAGCACCGGTGGTATTTTTAGATAAGAATATCTAAAGAAAGAAGAGACAAAACCCCGAAGCAAGTGTTCATAAAATCTGTTCATCCATGTGATTCATTCATTCACTGCAGTCATTCACTCGTTCATTGTGTTATTAATCATTATCATGTAGTCAGAAATGTATTATTTCCATCTGATGCTACTTTCTGCTCCACTACATTTATCTGACAGCTTTAGTTACTGTTCATATGCAGATTTGACTTTAAATAAAATCCTACACATTTACTGCAGCTCATAGTTACACAAGTTCATTTTACTCTTCTCACTGCAGCCGCCAACGTGTGAGATTTCTTAATGCAGTTGCCTCTTTTTACAGATCTCATCTTTTAGACAGGAGTCCAGCGTTTGTAGCTCAGTAGGTTGATGGCGCTCAGGTTCATGGTATCCACTGTCTGCACATGTGCATACAGATTAAGCACCGTAAACTCTTATCTTCCTTCCGTCTCGGGAGAAAAGGAGAACGATCTCAGAAACTGTTGCGTGGGCTGAGGCAGAGCAAAAGGAGAATAACAAGTTGCTGCTTGCTCACAGTATTAATGAAAATATTTACGTGTAATATTTTAGCACAAGCATTCAAGTGAAATGTTTTAATAACTAAAAGTGTTCAGTTTAATGTGCTGCAGAACTTTCCAGAGTTAAGGAGTGAGATAAATGACCCGCATTTACTCATGAGAAGTCAACAGAGGCTGAACTGCGTCCTTAAGAGCCTTCATGATGCAACCTGCCCAGCTGAGAACTAAATATAAACTCTCCACTGAGATGGGCTCACTTATGGAGGATCTGAAACGTGTCTCTTGAAATATAAAAAGAAAAAGCAGTAACAATCTTAATAGTAATATCAGTAATAGTACTAGTAATAGTAATCACAATGCAACGTAAAAACGTCTAATAATATGTGCAATCGTGTTTAAATATGGTTTATGAAATGATTCAGTTACATGAGGAGCTTTGTCATCTTTTAAAGAAGAACAAAATAAGAGAATGACACCTCCAACATCTTTGTTTACAGTCCTCATTTAATCACTGTGAAAAAAACACATTCATTTATTCATTCAGCCATTCACTGGCTCACCCTCACAAATAAAAGTGTAACATTTAATGGGGCTGAATATCATATCTAAAATATTTAAAGGTTATAATTTATGATTGCACCGCCCTCTCTGTAAAATAGCCCAAAATGTACCATTAAATACTTAAAGATTAGGACATCAGCATAAAATTAAAGTACCTGTAAAATGAAGCAGGACCCTTATTCATCATTGTTATAATAAAACATTAGTGCATGCAGGGTGACCTTTGACCTTTGTTCACCTTCACACACACATGCTGACACAGAGCTCTTCACTTTTAGGAGGTAAAGGTCCACCTAACAATGAATCCTCCTCTCCGTACCTGGAGGTAGAGGATGAAGTCACCACGACTCCCACCGTTCTTCCCTCCTGAAAACACACACACACACACACACACACAGCCAGACACTCCTGTGTGTTTTCCCTGATTCTGATCAATGGGCTTGTCGCGGCAGTGACACTCAATACGAGAACAGATAACACACAAACACCTTCTACACCTATAGACTAACTGAACCAATGACCGTGTGGTCAAGTAACAGCTCA
>CM072863.1:737500-910000 GCA_036937835.1 Pampus argenteus | reverse complement strand
TGAAAGATGTGTTTGCAGTTGCACCTTTGAAGAAGCAACAGATGTGCACTGGCACAGACCCTGAGGCTTCACATTCCTGAGCTGTGGGCCAGCAACACTGAAAGCTTCGACATCCATGGAGCAAAGCCCGCAGTGAGGAGTGGAGAGCAGATGGGCCGAGGAGCACGGGGACTGTGTAGGGATTTAAAGACAACGAGGAGGACTTTGTAGTGTATGCTGTGTTGAGCTGAGAGGGAAGAGGCACAGACAGACAACCGTCACAAGTGAATTGTGGAAATAATGTAATCTATTGAACCCTGCCAAAGGAAACGAGCATGACAGTAAAGTGGTGGCACTGTGATTAAAAGGACGGATGATGAGAGTAGAAATTACGATCTGAGTCAACTCAGCAGTATATGATCATGGACAATAACACACAGTGCAGAGCGCAATATATTTACAACATGTACAGCAGACAGTGTAAGAAATGAAACTATAATAGAGTCTTTATACATATGAAGAGATTTTATCTCATCTGATATTTGATATATATGTCCCTAAGTGGTATAATACTTATATATTATATATATATAATACTTTATAACTTTAAACATTAGCTATACACATGTAGGAGCTGGACAAACTTTCTATACGCAGGTCAGATTGTTACTATAAACGGTGGTAAAGGTGCATGCTGGAATAAACACTGAATGAATAATGAAGTACTGAGGTGGTTTTAGATGCATATATTGGGTGAATATGCACATAGTGTACTGTATACGATGTGCACACAATCAGGATATAGCTCAGTGTTTATATTCCCCTCTAATATTTATGTACGATAATACAGCTGCTGAATATCTCCATATGTCAAAATGTCAAAGCAGCAGCTCGTTTATACTCACAGTTTATAGAGGAGCAGATAAAGAGCTCAAATGAATTAAAGAGTTAACACGTTGCCAGCTATCTCTCTCTCTCTATATTTGTCATTCATATTTATATTTATTTGATTTTAATCATTCGTGTGTTTTGTTTCGTTTACATTTTACCCTTAATTGTTCGTTTTAATCACAACACAGTGAAGAAGAATTTACAAGTAGCTCAGATATTTATTTAGAAGTAATTTTTAGGAGCAATTATACTCTCGAGCATGTTCTTTACTTCCATAATGTGTGTAGGTGTGAAGCACAGCCTCATCAGTGATGAATGCCCTCCTGGTTGTTGTTGCTTTACATGCCTCTCCAATCACCTGCGCTCTCATTAAGCGGCCATTGTGCCGAGCCAGGTTCAGGAGGTGGTTTGATAATTGACAACAGTTCAGTCTAGATGAAAACTAAAGAGAGAATGGAAGCTGATTATCTCGTCCCAATCGGCGGCACCATTAGCTCTCCCCTCGTGTCACGACCTCTGTGTGTCACCTTCAGAAATAATGAGCTAATTCAGCACGTATGTAACTGTATGTGAACATGACGTGTGTGTGTCTGAGACATCACTCTGTCATAGAGAGTATCAGCATTCTTCTTTGAAATCAGCCACGTCTGTGTGTGCAGAGCATTTTGTGCCCTCCTCTCCTTTGACCCATGAAGAGACAGAAATGCATTGTGGGACCTTTGACTTTCTGCCTGCTGACTGGAAACATGACAACAGACTGAGGAGCAGCGAACAGTCACCTCGCTTCACTCCGCTCACCTTTCTGTTTGTATTGAAACATATTAAAATGAGAATAAGTTTTATTGGCTGAGTCTTTTGTTTGTGAGAGTTGGAGAGTTTGTGATCAATAACTGAACTGATCACATCTGTGTATGGTATGTCATCACTGTATGATGCATTTTATGGTTACACAGACTAATGTAATCAATAAATCACCTGTAGTAGCCATAATAATGTCTGAGATGACATATTTAATATACATTACAAAGACTGTTTACAAATTCACCAGGTTGAACTATTGATGAATCTAGTGATGAAATTATTTTAAAAGGTGCTATAATCTATATGTTTGTATTAAAGGGAAACTCCACCAATTTTACACATTAACCCCAAATGTGAAAAAGTAGTACAGCCTCTTACCTGGTACCACATTACAGTCATAACTTGGTCACATTTGAAAGATAATTGATCCTGGAAACAGCACCACGGAGGCTAAAGTGTCCCACGGTGGGAGCATTTGGTTTATCAGTATAAAGCCTTTTGTGAGCTTTGTGAAATCCGATAAATTGCCTCAGGTGATGTCACCTGAGTCGGGCTGAAGGCTGGGGCGGCTCCAGGCGTCGTTAGCCGCTACTAGCGTAACACCCCCCCAATCTCCAGTTGGATTTTGACAAGGAAGAAGAATGCGTGTAATGAGAAAAGACAATGCAATAGTAATGGAGGACTCTAGTAGTATTAGTAAGTAAAATACAGTGATGATTAGAGATAATGCACAAAAAGTAAGTACATATATAAAAAATAATAATGACAATAACAGAACACACACTGCATTGATAGAGGCTTATACAGCATCTCCAGTCTGGGTCGCACCACTGGGAATCAAACCTGTGACCCTGAGAGTGGTGGTGGTGCCTCGCTCCACCCACAGAATTGCAGGAAAAAGCCAAAGCATTTTACTAAAGGCTGATGTGTCTCAGAAAGCAGCGTCTCCACTCACGCTGCAGCAGCAGCAACGAGCTCAGAATATAAAAGAAACTCCTAAATGAGACGTGCTTTTGAATATAAAGGTCATATTGTTTGTGTCACTGTTGTTGTTGTTCAGTAGCAGCCGTGTTTCGAGAAGCTATCAACGTGAAGCTAATAAAGGCTCCTGCAGAATTATCTGTCCCCTGATTATCGGCTGCGAGCAGGACGGCCAAATAAAGCTATCTGTGTGTGTGTGTGTGTTTGAAAGTAGCTAGCCGAGAGTTCAAGTGACTTATCACTGAGTGTGTGTGTGTGTGTGTATTGCTTATGTTGTGGGGACTCGCCTCTCTTATGGGGACAAAAGGCATCATTACTTTTAAGGTGAAGACTTGGTTTAAAGTTAAGTTACATTTAAGGTTGTGTTAAGATTAGGATAAGTCTCCAAGAAATGAATGTAAGAAGACATCCTGTCCTCTGAATAGATGGAAACATGACAGTGTGTGTGTGTGTGTGTGCGTGTGTGTGTGTGTGAGAGCAGTAGTAAGATCAGACACTAATAATATCTTAGTGCAGATAGCTTTTAGCTGGCAGCAGGAAGGAGCACTGCGATAACATATCAGTAGCAGTAGGCTGTATGGTTAATAAGTGTCAGATCTATGTGGTGTAAACGCCTAATGCACACACACACACACACACACACACACACACACACACACAAACACAACGTAAGTGAGACTACCACTACACGTACACACAGTAATGGTGGAAGAGTAAGTAAAAGTACCAATACAGTAATGTAATAATACTCCATTACAAGTAAAAGTCCTGCATGACAAATCCTATACCTACAACAAAAGTACTGTGTCTAAGTACTGTGATCTTGATGTAGTTAAAGTACTGCAGTAACAGTACATAAGTATAGTGATCTTGATGTAGTTAAAGTACTGCTGTGACAGTACATAAGTAATATTGGATCATTTGAACATTTATTGAAATGAAACCATGTGAGAAGTTTAGAGGTAAAAATCACTATTTGGTGGAGCTGTTAACAACTCATAGACATCTGAAATGTGACCCGACTACACACTGATTTTAGTAAGACGTCAAAAGACTAAAAGGTTAAAACCACTGGTTTCATCTTTAACAATGTGTTGGATTTTAAAAGCTTCTTATATTATCCATTGAGTCAAATCTGCATCTGAACAGTAACTAAAGCTGTCAGATAAACGTAGTGGAGTAGAAAGTACTAGATGTACCTCTGACATGTAGAAAGTACTAGATGTACCTCTGACATGTAGAAAGTACTAGATGTACCTCTGACATGTAGAAAGTACTAGATTTACCTCTGACATGTAGTAGAAGTATAAAGTAGCATCACATGGAAATACTCAAGTAAAGAAATTGTATTTAACAACAATATTTGAATACATATGCTTGTTACTTTGCACCACTGAGCTCCAGCAGGTCTTTGCTCCAGTCTGTGCAGCGGAGCAATGTTGTCTAAAATAACTGATGGAGGTTATCTAGACGAGCTGATTATCTCTGTTAAGGCTCCAAGGACTCCAATAAACATTTAAAAGTCAAATACCAACTTAAAGCATGTACAAGCTACCAGCTAATAGCTACCAGTAGGGATTCATTAGGGACTTATCGACAGAATAAACAGCACTGGCCAAAACCATAAAGGCTAATCAAGGCAAGGAGAGGTAAAGTGGCAGTGAGCCAGCCTGTTGTACTGGTAACCATTACAGCACCCTGCATCTATACTCCATTAGTGCTCAGCCTTCCTCAAGTCAAGTAAGCTTGCAGCAATATTTATACTCCAGGCTCATGTTTCCACTTTCATTTATTACCCCAGTTCCTGCACATTTCCTCTCATACACCAACATATTGATGTTGTTCTGGTGTATTTTCACAGTTAACTTCTGCATATTTTCCATATTGGTCATATTTTGTGGTTTTAAAATGCTTTAATTCACAGTTTTTCCTCCACAGTCGACTGTATTACAATAATAACCGTCTGGTACGAAGCTATTATTGAGTTTCATCTTGACGTATCTCTCGTCACGCTCTGTTCGACTAAAGTCGTTTGATTTCATTTTTTTTTTTCTGTTGCAGATGAAAATTCTGGAGACACAAAAATGTAATTTGATATTTCCCAAAATACTTACTGTACTGAAGTGCTGAACTAAATATAAAGGCAAGAGACAATATACGGTACAGTATGTGTGAAATTAACTTTGCTTTAATGAACATGATCTTTATCAAGTATGAAACTAACTGAGCACTTGACCTCTCCATAATTACTTTCAATTATTTTGATTTATCCAGGGAAAGTAGGATTTGCATGCGCAGCATGTGTGCAGTCAGCTGCTGTCAGCCGCTGGGCAGCAGCGCTGAAACAAGCTGGAATTAGACGTCTTTATCAAAGACAACCTGACAGTGATTGTTAAGGCGTTTCTCCTATCAGGATTTCCCAGCTTGTCCACAGCTTCTGTTCACTGTTTCTTCTCTAAGACACTGATTCCCAAACTTTAGACTCCATCAAAGGACATGTTTTGTCATGACACTGCGAGCCAGGCAGCCCCCAGTTTCACATGCATACAGCATATAGTATGTATATGAAGACCACTCCATTTAACTATTTAAATCTATTAGGCTGCATTGCATCAATAGCATATTAAATTTAATAATATAAACCTCAATCACTCAGAATAAAAGCCAACATGTGCTGATTTACTGATAAATATTATAATAATAAAATTTAAATATTCCAAAATGTTGAATGTATTTAAATTAAATTAAATGACAAAGAGATGTTTTCATTTTAATCCACAAAAAAGATCCAGTTCAACCACAGCTCGACTAAATCAGATCAGGACGATGTTGACTCTAAAATAAAACTTAATTAATAGATTAATGAATGAATGCTGCATATATTTTAATGTGGTGACCAATATTAAAAATGTACCATGAATGAAGGATCATGATGAATCTTTCAGCACCCTTGGCCCATCCCTCGGCGACCCACTGTGGGAACCAAGAGACAACTAATGTGAGCAAGAAGTTCAAATGTTATGAATCTAAAAAAATATACATCAAGTAATCATGATTTTAGGGAGATTATTATTAATATTATTATTATTTTAATTGTAAATCATGTAAAGATATTCAGTAAAGTACCAGAATATGAATATATAGACGAATTATTCAGGGTACTTCTATCTTTGCAAACAAACTGTCTCTTTAAGTAATAAACACTGTCAGCATGTATATATATATATGTATGTATATATATATGTATGTATGTATATATATTCTACACTGAGGTGTCTAATTGTGTGCTGCTGTCATCGCGGTGCTGTTCAGTCAAACAGAGGAGAGCAGAACTGCAGGAAAAGCAGAAGGAGACGACGTCAGCTCCAATGTGACTCTGTCCTCAGGAGTTCAGAGTGGTTCTGCACCGCTGCTCTGAGCAAAGAGTTAGGACCATCATCCCGTTGTGTGTGAGTGTGTGTGAGTGTGTGTGTGTGTGTGTGAGTGTGAGTGTGTGTGTCAAGTGAAGACACCACTGTCCTAGAAAGGGGAATACTAGCTGTCACCTAGAGAGCTCAGTAGCAGCTGTTCTAAATTAGAGCCAAATCAGGTCCTCTAATTGATATTCCCAGGATCCCTGGCACTCCCTAATTGGTGTACCTGTGCCCTGATTGGTTACCTGATTATAATTGATTAGTTGGCTCAGCTGGCCCAGGACAGGGAGACAATGGATAAATTTGCAATTGGCCAATGGGGACGTAGCTATGGAAGCAGGGAAGATGAGAAATCTGCACCGATGTCTGATAATAGACCTTCTTAACCCTTTGTGGGCTCCATATATTACTGGGCACATATAAACATTTACAGCATGGTTATCATAAGCTATGAACCAGTTAACCCTTTCTCAACGATCTCAATGCCTCACTGTTTCATGCAATCTGCAGTGTTTGCACCTAAAAGAAAGAAAATAGGATGAAGTGAATTTTTAACTGTCTCAGAGAAGCTGTTGTGATAAATGACATTAAAATACATGATTTTGAACTTTGAGAGATTATCTCAAGTTGTAAAATGAGTCCAATGTGGTTGTTGTTGTTGTTGTTGTTGTGTGTAAAACATAGTTATTAATGAGAAAGTTTATGTTGGCTGACAAAGCATAAAAAGGTCATTTTATTCCTGATCCATGTTATTCATGAATACATTTGAGTCCACAGAGGAAAAACTGCTTAAACGTGGGATTGACACAAGTTGAACTATCTAACAGCCTAAACTGCCATCTGCTCATTCACTAAAAGTCGACCTGAACAAGAGCGTTCGCTGCAAATGAAGCACAGACTTACGGTCATTAAAGAGTCTGTATCCAAACCAAGATACACGCTAATGCAGTTAAAACATACATGAAGGAATACAGACTGGATCCGGTGAATATTTATTGATGAACACAGCAGAGTTTATCGTCTCTACATGTCCACAGACATCAGACCTGTTCGGATTTAGTTGTACTAATTTACATATTATTATGTTTCTGTTGTCAGACATGAACTGATAATATCTGATACTAATAAATGCTTCCTATTAATCAATGCAAATGAAAAATCAAGTCTTGTCATAAAATCAACAGATACAGGTTGATGACAGACGTCTATATTGACATTTACAATGAAAAGGTGACAGGAAGTTATTTATTTACTGAAACGCTTTCTGATGTAAATCTGCCCTGGAGGCCTTCATTTGATTATTTGTGTTTCCACTCACCAACTGATGAATGATGGAAGGAGAGAAAACAATACACATGCATCCATTGTTCATATCAGTGAGTATTTTATCATCTGGTTTGAAGATGAACGACGTTTTAATCTCAAAATGTTCTCAAATCCAATTTACAAACAAAATTCATTTTTTAAAGTGTGACTAATTATGACTTGAAGCACTGATTTAGTGTGAGGCGATTTTTCATCGCTCCTCCACCCTCCATCCACCCTCCTCCATCCTGCATCCACCCTCCTCCATCCTCCTCCACCCTCCTCCCTCCTCCATCTACCCTCCACCCTCCTCCATCCACCCTCTTCCATCTACCCTCCACCCTCCTCCATCTACCCTCCTCCCTCCTCCATCTACCCTCCACCCTCCTCCATCCACCCTCCACCCTCCTCCCTCCTCCATCTACCCTCCACCCTCCTCTATCCACCCTCCACCCTCCTCCCTCCTCCATCTACCCTCCACCCTCCCCCTCCTCTATCTACCCTCCACCCTCCTCCATCCACCCTCCTCCACCCTCATCCATCCACCCTCCTCCATCTACCCTCCACCCTCCTCCAAGCACCAAATGTAGGTGACAAATTCAAAGAGAAATCTCACTGAACTTTATGATATCTGTTTTTAACTCATGAAAGATTATATATTATAAGATATATTATCTAGTATGACAAACACCCTGCAGGCCTTGTCTCAGTTACAGAACACGAACTAGAATATGTGAGTCAACCTCGCTGTTATTATGATTCCACACCAGGACTATTAGGAGCAAAGGTCAGGGCCTTAGTGTCCCTGCATTATTACTGCAGCCATAAAACAATCATGTAGTGAGACCTACAGTCAGAAGAAAAGAGGGAATACAGCTAATTGGAATGAGATTACTTTAAAGTTTGAAGGCTTGAAAGGAAGTGCTGAGAAACAAACGATCCAAGACTCAAAAACCAGAATATGAACTAACGTTTTAACTGGAATACAGTGTAAAACAACACAATTATCTGCTGCAGTTTGTAGGTTGAAGAGAGCCAAACGAAGGAGCTTTCATTTGCTGATTGCATTTCCTGAGAGAACAGAAACTATTGACCTCTTATCTCAACTAAAAGCATTTAAAATCCAACTGATTGGATTTGTGACAAGACTTCTTCCTTCCTTCCTTTCTTTCTTTCTTTCTTTCTTTCTTTCTTTCTTTCTTTCTTTCTTTCTTTCTCTGTTGGTATTACTTGTAGTTTCTTCCTCTGGAAAGCAATGTCATGCAACTTGCTAAATCTTCCAACAATCCTCCATCTGGACTGCACAATCCATCAGATATCAAAGATATGGAAGAGAAATGGATAAGTAAGTCAGCTTCTGGCTTGCTGCGTTTCCAAACACCTTTTCACACCCGTTAGTGTCGAGGAGGTTTTGTTGTTGTAATCCGCTTTGCAGCATGACGAGATACAAGGGTGAGAAAACCTGGCAACCTGGGATGTACAGTGACTCCACGAAGAGTCCTCAGGTAATAGGTAGTTCATAAAAATGTTTTTTTGGTTCAGCCTCTCCTTTTGTCTCCTGTCACGCTGTCTCGCTTTCATTCCGTCATGCCTGCTTCTGTCTTTTACTCTTTCTGTCTCGACCGTCTCCCCCCGTGTACACACCTCTATCTCTGTCCTCCATTCGTCTCTCAGCGCCTTCCTCTGTCTCCATCTCCTTGCCGCTCTAATTATTTTTCCCTTTTCTTTTCCCCATCTGTCCTTTTCTTCCCCCGTCCTTCTTTAGCCTCCCTCTCATCTGTACATTAGGTGTTCTGAGTTTGTGGTTTCTCCCCACGGCCACGAGGCTCATTAATAAAGGATGTTCAGAGAGGCTCAGTGGAGGCTAGACTGACCTGCAGCCACTTAGCGCAGGTTTTAACATGAAATGCTCACATTCACTGGGGAGGGTGTGTGTGTGTTGGTGTGTGTGTGTGTGTGTGTGTGTGGTGGTTGTGGATTAAAGGTCTGTGTTTCTGAAAAAGGGAGCAAAATAGGGTCAGTGTACAAAGAATAAAGATGGACTGACAATCTCACCGTGTGTGTTTCTTACATGATTCTCACACTCTGGGGGCCAAAAGTTCACACTCATATCAAAATAACACTTCACTGACAGTCTGACCTGGTCAACCACAAAATGAATAAAAATGGTACATTTGAGAGTGTTTGATTAAACTTAACTCACCATGATGCGTCCGTATTGGAGTAGAGAGCAGTTAAGTGCCTGCAGGGGCAGAAAAGCCCTCTAGCACAGTTTAGTAGAAGTAAAAAACTGGGCGGCTCTCGTGCCCCTGTGTGAAAGGGTGAGGGGTGGAAGGGTTAGTGGAGTCATAAACCTGGAAGTGAGTCTAACAGAACCAGGCAGGTGTTGGGTTTTATTTTATTTTTTTACTTATTTCTGCATGCAAATAAATAATTTGTCTGCAAAAAAATAGAAACACACATAGAAAATTACGACCTGTTGTTGTTGTTGTTGTGTTAGTTTAAATGAATCCACTCCCCCCAGTCATTGTAATACTCATATTCCTCGAAGTACTGGTCGAGGTGGTGGAGTTGGAGCCATATTTGACTCTAGTTTACTCATTAATCCTAAACCTAAACTAAATTATAATTCATTTGAAAGTCTCGTTCTTAGCCTGACTCACTCAACCTGGAAAACATTACAGCCAATATTATTTGTTATATTATATCGAGCTCCAGGTCCTTATTCTGAATTTCTATCTGAATTTGCAGAATTTGCATCAGGCTTGGTCGTTAAATCAGATAAAGTAATTATTGTAGGTGATTTTAATATTCATGTCGAGAACCATAGTGATAGTCTTAATACTGCATTTATCTCTTTGTTAGACTTAGTCGGCTTCTGTCAGAGTGTAAATAAACCAAGTCATCATCGTTAAAAGGTTTTTTGGTGGACAAGTTTTTCCTCATTTGAATCGAGGGTCTAAGAACAGAGGGTGTCACTCCCTGTACAGATTGAAAAGCCCTCTGAGACAAATGTAATTTGTGATATTGATCTATACAAATAAAATTTGATTTATTTGTTGTTTTCTGATGATGTCATCCTGTCTGTCTGTATTCATGAAGAACGACTCAGCAAACAGACCAGTGAGATGTGAAGCAACACTCGTGCCCCGCGTCTTCTGCAGGTGTGAAATGTTGCGCTTTATTACAGGCTAAGCCCATAAATAAATAAACCTCACCTGTGTTTCTATCACCATCTCACCATATGGGACAGTGGGGGGAGAAGGAAGGGACAGGGACGTGGTGGACAATTCTTCTACGAGAATACCAAAGATGAGAATTAGCTTGTTCAGTCAAAATAAATAAATAAATAAATATTTACAGTATATTTAAATTCCAAGCGGTTTGCTGAGCGGTGACCATGTAGAGATTTACTGTCCTTCAGCAGGACACTGTTGACAAGAAAAAAAGACATTTTGCTTATAGGACAGTCTGTATTGTTCTTCTGCTGTACTGCTGCCCTCAGTTTACATAGCATTTCACAACATACCCTGCATATTTATTAAAAATGTCCTTGGATTCTTTAGGAAAGTGACTTGAGCCACACTAGCACTGTCACTCAGTCATTCCACACAGCTAGTATGGGATGGGTTAAACCTACTGACTAGTGATCCTCAACTGAAAAATCAACTATGTCCAACTTGGAGCTTATTAATAAGGAAGTGCTAGAAAACATGGACACCATCGTTCGATGTGATTAAACCAACATTTAAAGGATTTAATGTAATTTAGACAGTACGCAGTATTTTAAACCCTCATATAACACACTCAGTTATAGCATCTCTACCATCCAGCCAA
Organism: Pampus argenteus; assembly: GCA_036937835.1. Classification (NCBI taxonomy): domain Eukaryota; kingdom Metazoa; phylum Chordata; class Actinopteri; order Scombriformes; family Stromateidae; genus Pampus; species Pampus argenteus. The sequence goes on along the minus strand of CM072863.1, from coordinate 898,793 downwards.
CATTCATGGTTTGGATCACCTGATCATTAACTGAACTATTCACTGAACTGACACTGGTGTGTTCAATGGTGACTTTTCCCTCTAGCGCCACCATGAGGTTGACATTTGTAGTTTTTCTTTGGTGAACTTCTGACTTTTTGGTCCAATACTTCTACACTACTACAATCTGGTCATGAACCAAAACCAACGACATTCATATCCCAATGTTAGCACGCTAACAGGCTAACTACGATGAACATGATCAACACCTGATGAACATTAGATGGTTAGCATTGTAACTGTGACCATGTTAGCATTCTGTCATGTACCTTGTCTTCTAGAGCGACCCATAAGAGCGTTTTTTGTCTTTAACTTTAACTTTAACTTCCTTAAAATTAGGCAACTATTGGTTGTCATGGCTACAGTAAACACCACAACACTCGTCACATCTTTTTTTAACTCTCTGTGTGTATCAGCTCTGTTCTTTTGTAGGTTCATTATCTCAGCCTTCCCTCCCTCTTCCTTTCTTCCTATGTCTGCCAGCTCCGGGCTTTATTGGCGTCCCTCCCCCTGCTCTCCTATAGTGCCAGTTGATCCAGTAAAGCATCTGTTTCTGAAAAAGCTGGCACCGTTAACGGCCCCCAGCCTCTCGGTCTCTTTATGAGGGCACTCACTCTGAACCAACAGTGGCAGAATAGCACTCTGAGGTGTAGTCCTCCCTCCCTTCCTCCCACCTCTCTGTCGCACATTCCTCACTCTGAATGGACAGAGAAGTAGTACCTTCAAAGTATCGCCATCTTCTTCTTCTCTTTCCTCACAAAGCCTCCCTCCTTCGCTCTTTGATTGTTTCATATTCTGTGGCCTCTCGCTCCCTCCTATTATTTGTGTTATATAGGCTTGTATAGAAGGCGTCTGCCTCCCTGTCTTACTTTACACTTGCTGTTTATTGTTTTACAGCTGCTGTATTTGGACATAGCACCTCCAGGACAGCAGATGACCAGCTGTCTCAATCTGACGCATTTGATGTCTGTTACTTCTTTGCTTTGGATTTACATTTTACTCATCATTCCCTTTTTTCCCCTTTAATGACTTTATGGACCTCCTTGAATAACAAATAACACCATGCCATCTCTCAAGGGGAGGTCAGGGTCAGCTACATGCACCACATGACAACATGAACCAGAGAGGCAGTAGTTTGATGTTGATATCTTGCAGTAGGACGTAACAGAAAATATGTGCTGTTTGCAGAATGTGCAGCTTTCAAATTATCAGGGGAAGTGTTATAAAGTTTGGGCCATATGTTGAGGCTTCACACATAATCTCAGTGCAAATCACACACCTTTAGAAAGAATGCTGTGAGTCTGTGTTGTTAAGTATGTGCTGCCTCTAGCCGAGATAGTGTCCAGAGTATTCAGGTATTAGTCATATCAGCGTATATTTACATGAGCACGGCGATGCCATCAATGTGAATGTGAATGTGAATGAAAGTGCAATCTGGTCACAACCTGTAATAATCCTGTTTACAAAATGTATTTCCAGTATTATCCAGAGCGAGAGGGGGTTGGAGATTTGCCTGAAGTGAAAACACTATGATCTCACTCTAGAAACCTGGATCTGTGTGGAAAAGCTTAAACATTTCAATATAAAGGTACCTGCTAAGTGAGCCATGTGTAAAACTATATATTCCATATATATATATATATCTCTTCTGCTTAAATGGCTGCAGGTATTTAACTGAAAAATCATTTTACAGATTCAGTTCAGTCACATTGTTGATAAGAAATCCTGTTTTCTTGTATAAGTTTGGAGAGAGTGCACCTCAGTCAAACAAACATAATCTATTGATGAGCCAGCGGGTGCCATTCCCTCCATGATTTGCATGTATCAATACTCTCTCATAGTATGTGTGATACCGCCTACAGTATGCCTGCAGGCAGAGTGTTAGGATGCACATATATTTGTACATATGATATATATTATCCCTGTAAACAGGTTCCTTTAGTGTGTCCTTAACAACCTTGTTTAAGTTGCATACTCGATATAGCAGCAACACAATACTGTGTTGGTGTTGGTTTTTTATTTTACTGTTGCATTATTTACATAAATTGAAGCTTGTTATAATCTACTCTACTTTATAGTAGAGTACATACATACATACATACATGTGCAGTACATACACGTCACCAACTGTCAGCCAAACTCTTCATACAACGGAGTAACAATCACGTTTTTATTTTATAAAATTCAACTAAAGTCCCTGAATGCAATTTTCACATCATTTATGTCTGAAATAAATGTTTTCACTGAATCCTTCTTTCTCTCAACTTTTCACCCTCTTTATCTCTTTACTTTGATAAACAGGGACGTTGGAGTTTCTAGTTCTGTATTATATACTTCTATATCTACGGTATATTTCCGTTCTTTGCCCCTCTTCATTCCTCTTTCACTTCACGTTATTGTTTCTCTCCCTGTGCAGTAAAACTCTTCTCCTGCAGACAGTATCACATCTTTTTCTTTACCTACAGAGTTAGAAACCTTATCGGCCTCCTCAGCATCCCTAGATAACAAACAGATGAACAGCTCAGTGAAAGGAGCTGAATTCAACCACCCAGCATGCAATCCCTTTGTGGCTTCTGCGCCAGACCACTCAACCAGCGAGGTGACACGTCAGGACTTATTAAACTAAATGACAAAAGGAAATTGTGGAAGCAAATACAAACACAATGCATTTGTACCAGTAATTACATTAATGTACTTTTTGCACATTGTGCATTCAATTATTCATGTACGGTCTGCAGGCGTTTTATACAGTTCTTTCTTTCCTCTTTGTCTCTTTGGAGCTCATAAATCAAGATCTAAATTAAAGCATGGGTTGTCAGGAAATACCAGTGTATTATCTGGCCAGTTTTGCTCCATGTAAATGGGAATGAATACGATGAGCGGATGGCTTGTGGTGAATTACAGACAGAGCTGCCTGCACTCTGAAGATAAAATTATATGCATGTTGAAGTGTTAAATTTGGATTAAAATACACATTTTTACATTACAGCTTTTGTTTAAAGCATTGATAGGTGTAATGGATATATGGATTTTTCACTTTTCAAACAAAATGTCCACATCAAAACTGTGCTGCTGTGTATTTCCTGCACACACACGGTGTTCATTGCACATTTAAATATTAATGGTAAAAATGTATTACTTGGATTTGACTTTTTACACCTGCAGCACCACAGGAGAGATTTATTTAACATATATAAAATGCAATGTACCACAAAATATGTTTTACATCAGTAACAAAGAAATCCAAACATGTGAGAAATGTGCTTTTTTAAATTTATGTCCAACTTTTTGAAGGATCTTCATCTTCAGTTTGAGTTTATGATGTGGTTTCCCTGAAAAGCTTCGACGTTTGGCAGCATAAACAATAAAGAATGTGATATGTCTCCCCTCAAAAATGAAAAGCATCTACGTCTCGCTCTTTTGTAGATTTACTGCCTGCTTCTACTAAAACTGCACACAAACATCTGCTCCGTGTCTGGAGGCAAATCAATAGCCAGTCTATCTGCAATTAGTTACAGCAGCAGTGGTGATACAGCAGGCTTAAAACCTCCAAGACCGTCTGCTGCACTGGACGACTTCCACGGTCAGAAAATCCACCTCAGGAGGATGAACTGTGAAGACAGGATGGCTCTGATTTATCTTCTGGGGGAAAGAGATGGAAAGGCTTCAGAAATGCAGGAAGAAAATTCATCTCCCTTTAGTATTGTTGAAACCAAAGTTATTTATTTATTTATTTATTTATTTATTTATTTATTTATTTATTTATTTATTTATTTATTTATTTATTTATTTATTTGTCAATCCATGCTTAATATTTTACATTGTCATCTAGTTGGTCAGATTTGCACATCAAAGAATATGAAGAATGGGGGCTAAAACTGCAAAGGTGCGGTCACCTTTTGTTTTACAGTCTGAGTAGGGGATGGATAAACGTCTGAAATCTGAGGAGCGAAGGGGTTGAGAGGTGGAATAAAAAAAAATAAAAATTCAGTCTCTAGATGTGCAACGCTGGTAGAAACAAACTCAAAAGACTCGCAGTGTAATTGTAGCAGAAGGTGGTTCACAAAGTGTTGACTCAGGGGGCTAAAAACATACATTAAAATCATGTATAATTTTCTTTTTATTTCACAATTGTATGCTGCTTTGTGTTGGACTTCCAATAAAATGTGTGTGTGCGTGTGTGTGTGTGTGTGTGTGTGTGTGTGTGTGTGTGTACTCAGGTTTTATAGTGGGGGACATCCACATCCAGTAATTATCGTTCAGAAGACCTAAGAGTGCCATTGGGCCTATAAAGGAGGCCGTTGATATACTGGAGTGTTTGACCATCCGAGGCTTTAAAGGTGATCACCAGCATTTTAAAAGGATGCAGAATTTAATAGGAAGTCAGTGCAGAGATGATAAAAATGATGTGATCTCTTGTTATTTCTAAAGACATGAATCAAAGAAGTTTGACTTGAACAGGTACAAAGAGCGTCATAAAAACGAGAAGAAATAAAAACATGAATCATCGTCTCAACCTCGGTCATTACAGATCTTCAGCAGCCTTATGTGGGATGAATTTGGATAAAGTCGAGAACATCTCAGTACATCTGGGAGAGATGCAGGCGGCTGGTGATGAACAGGAGGTGCATGAGAAGGGGGGGTGTGAGTTGTAGTATGAAAGAAGGACTGATAGCTGAGGTTATCTATGTATCAAGCTGAGACACTGTTTACTGTTAATCCACTTCTTAATGTAGCATCTCATGATGATAAACTCCCTCTGGAAACTGTCTACAATCACATGTGCCATGATGTTACCGGACCTGCAGAGACCGCTGCATCCGTGGACGCCAGAGAAGTTGTTTGTCTGGATATTTAAGATGGTTCATAAATAACAGGCTCCTTGTCTGCTTGACTCCTGCTGCTTGGAGGAGAAGTGAATGGGCAGAGGGCAGATGGAGGTGTTTCACTGCTCGACTATTTTGGGCAGATGTAAGTGTTTTACTGCTTGGCTATTTTTACGTACCAAGTAAACTGCCAGGAAAAACAAAGTGTTGTGACAGTGCTGACCACCACAGCAATGTTATGATGTTGTATACAACAAAACTACAAGTCAACAAGTGTCAACAATGAATCTATAATTTCCATTTGAAAATGTTGAACTTCCATCTACACAGAACGACCAACATTTTCCTGCAGAGGATCCGTTCTGGCATCTTTTTAGAAGAATTATTTTTGGATAAAAAGTGATTTTTGTGGTCCACCTGAGCAGAGGATGGGGAGGGAAATAACTGAAGGCAACTCAGATGCACGTACTGATCAACCCGAGGCGTCTCCCATCTGGAGTCTAGATTGTGTATGCTGTTCATATCAGTTCATAAACCAACCTGTACGACAAGACGGAAATATTCTAGTTATCCTGCTTGTTAAAGACATTATGTGTGTATTATTATATAAAGTGCTGTCTCTGTGTTTCTCGTTTCCTTCTCTTCTCACACATTGTTCACAACACCCAAAGGACCACCAACCGTTGATGAGGACCCCACCCTCAGGAATCTTTGTTTGGGAGTTAAGTGGTCTAACAGGAGGAACACAGTGACTTGAAAACAAACAAGAACACTTAAAACACTTAAGAAAGCCACTTTATGAAGGTGGAGGACAGCAGGTCAGCAGCTCCGTCACAGCCTCGCTGGATCATACCTGCACACAAGCTGCCAGAGAGTGAAAGGCCAAAAGTTCATGTTTTTGTGGACAGCCAGCCCACTTCCGGCCCTCACACCATGGTGATTAACTCCTCAGGCTCATTAGTCACGCATATTTAAATCTGAGCATATGCTGCTCCTGTTTTATTTGCATTCTTAAGCCTCGGCGGGGAAGGAGATGATACATTTGCATACTCGCAACAGCCCACCAGAGATGGAAATAGCTGCGGACCCTTTTTAGAATTGTGTAACAAACAACAGTGGTCATTATGTTTTTCCCACCCTCCCCTCCCCCTCAGTTCCTCCCTTTCTCTTCCATACCCATCTGCCCACAGTCTTTAATTATGTGGTATTTCAGATTTTTGCTTAGAAGAAACAACTGCTTGAATTTTTGAAAGTTGCAATGATTGAGTTTAAAAGTTTGAAGTTTGTTGTAGAGATTGTAATGATCAATCATTTCTTTCATTAAAAGGTTAAAGGACTAAGTTGTTATGTCCAATAATTGATCAGGAATTTGACCTGTGCTTGAACAATAATTGTCCTCCAAAGAATAAAAAGCTACTACTCAAAAGCAATAAATAAAAAATAAAATGCATAAATAAAAAGTTATACAGCTTTGAAGCACAATATGTAAGATGTATGTAAATATTTTAGTTCAAAACATTCAAAAACTAAAAATGAAAAGTGTCAAGAAACAATTTAGACGTTCTGTCAAAGATGTTCGTGTTGTGTACTGATGTTAGCATGCTAACCAGCTAGCTCTAACTAGTCCTGTCTCATAATACCACGTTGTACCTCAGGAGGCGGTAGTGAGTCACTGCAGCGTCCTCAGTCCAACACGAGAGGAAGAAGAAGCAGCAGATGTTAGCTCAACGTTAGCACTGATCTTAGTTGATCTTGCTATCAAACTTAGCCACAGTCCTAGTTAGCTAGTTAGCTAGTTAACAACACTGGAAATGCTCTATTGATACGCTGCCCCCTACTGGTTTGATTAGGGTGGGGAGTATGAATTTGCAAACCTGTAAAAAGATTGACGGGTCTTTTAAATGTAACATAAAAACGACCCTGTAAGTAGAATGAGATATTCAGCTTCCAATGCTGCCGCACATTTTTATTTTTCTTCTATGAATCTTTAAAAAAAATGTGATGAATGAGATTAATAAATGTGACAATTAACTTTGTTTCCAAAATCAGAGATTCAACTTAGTATGTGACAGAAGAAAATGAAGAGCACATATTCAGAAACATGTCATCCGCTCTTAATTTATTGATTTTTTTATCCATAAATCTTCACATCTTATCAGTTTCAGGAGCTGCACTTTCTTCAACATGTTTAATTCTAGTTTCAAACATTCGTTAATCCAGTTTGATGGAAGAATTGATGCTTTATTTCAATTCTTACTCATTTAACAAACTATTATGAGATGATGATGTATTTATGTTGTGTAAACTTAAGACACATCGATAAACACACACACGCGCACACACACACACACACACACACACACGCACGCACACACACACGCACACACACACACACACACACACAGCTTGATTTCCCCTGTGGACATGATTAAAAGCTGAGACTTATGAGAATAAAGTGATGGAATAATTAAAATAATCTTAATAATTAAACAGAAGCTTTGTAAGTCAGTCTATGACTTCTATGTAGAAACAAAGAGGAATGTGGGCAGCTGTCATGGGACATCATGTATGCACATACAGTAGCACATGTATGTATGTATGTATGTATGTATGTATGTATGTATGTATGTATGTATGTATGTATGTATGTACGGTATGTATGTATGTATGTATGTATGTATGTATGTGTGTATGTATGTATGTATGTGTGTATGTATGTATGTATGTATGTATGTGTTGATCAAAGCAGTGATGTAAAGAGATGAAACAGAGCAGAGGAGAGACAGGAGGACGGAGGCTACACCTTCCTTTCTCTCTGCTGTCATGTTACTTCCTCTTCTGCCTCTGCTTTGATCAGTTTCCCCCTGAGACCCTTTAAGGACAACAGAAAACACTTCATCCAAACGTTTTCCTGGGAAGCAGTCAGACATGCAGCAAACCGATGCGGAAAGCTGCAGGAAACAAGATGTGGTTGATAACGTTGATACTTGTTGAGATATACAACAGAGAAAGTGAGACACACAGTCACAGACACTAGCAGATAAATCGCTGACGCAGACTGAGCAGTCGTCCAATCACAGGTGAGGAGATGGCGGGCAGCGTTTCTGCAGGTATAGTTTAATACACTGGACACGTCAGTATTTAACGTTGTACAGTATGAAAGCTGTGAGGGTGTGTAAAATATCTGAAATAATTAAATCTATCTTTACACACTGGTCACAGTGATTAAGTTTATTATTGAAACAGGTTCAACTTTTCACTCAGGAGTCAATGCATCACCGTACAAATACACTTCAGTACACGTTTCATGCTCTTAATGTTACTATGTCATTAAAATATTACTTCCTTTAGGTTGTTACTCCCTTCGATTGGTCAATATGCTCTTGTCCAACCAAACCAAATAAACCTGAACCCTTCCAACCCCTGAACGTTCAGAGATATACAGCGCTGTGTTTAGTTGTGGGTGATATAACTCATGGTAGGTGACAGTAATGCACCATGATGCTGGTTGCCATGAAACAGAAAGAAGAACAACAAAAACTCACACTGAGTTGCATAAACACTGCCAGGATCTCTGTAGCTGTGTTTATCACTGACGGGTAAATCCAAACAAGAAGTTGGACTCTGGCAGGATTTACTGGCTCTGCGTCATCTGAAGAGTCCGGAAAGCCAGATTTTACTGGGTGGTTAAAATAACCAAGAGAGGCTTGGTCTCATTTTAGAATTATATAAAAGAAGAAAACTAACAGGAAGTAAATATTCCCTTAACTCGTTTATTTATTTTATTTATTTTATTTTTATGAGAATATGTCCTTCCCCATTCATATAGTATTCATTGATATATTGGTCCGATTAGATCTGTTTTTGTTTGTCTTGTCTTCATTGATTGATTGTGATATGTTTTGTATATATTGGTAAATATAATAACAGCATGAAGCTGTTTCTGAAGCAGCAGTGACGTTTGAAGCTTCGGGCTGTTCTTTCTTTCTGTGCTTCGTATCATCCATCCATCATCATGTCTTCGTTTCCATCTCGCTATGGTTGCACAGTGTAAATGAATATCTCTTGGCTTCTCTACTTATACACAGTATTTAGCTTTAATTAATGTCTTATGAGGGAAAACAGGGACACGGGGAACAGCCAGTTGTGTTTGAGTACCTCACACACATTCAGCAGCAGAAAGCATCGTTCCTCCATCGTTCCTCCGTCGTTCCTCCGTCGTTCATCCGCCGTTCATCCGTCGTTCCTCCGTCGTTCCTCCGTCGTTCCTCCGTCGTTCCTCCGTCGTTCCTCCGTCGTTCCTCCATCGTTCCTTCATCGTTCCTTCATCGTTCCTCCATCGTTCCTCCATCGTTCCTCCAGCGTTCTTCCATCGTTCCTCCATCGTTCCTCCATCGTTCCTCCATCGTTCCTCCTGCTCTCTCTCTCCTCCATTCCTTCATTTCAATTGGACTCTGAATCTCTGCTCCCCCTACTCCTTGCTCTAACACACTTGTGCACCTCTTTCAGTCTCTCGTGTCACTCTTTGTCTACCCCCATCCCCCCTTTATCTATTTCTCTCCCCATGCATGTCTCTGCCTTTCATCTACTCTCCAATTATCTGCAGCCCCCCCTTCCATCCAATCTGGCAGCGCCGAATGGAGCAGCAGCAGAAACAGACAGTACCGACTGCCCACAATTTCGCCTCCTTTGATTCAGATTGATGCCGAGTGCCGTCGGGGTCAAAATCATCGCCCACCACTCTTCTGTGGTACTTCTCAAATGGAATGAGTCAGAAAATAAAGATTATTCTTGTTTTAAGGTTGTGGGTTGTTTCCTCGTGGCAGCAGAATGATGAAGAAAAAATAACTTAAATATTAACAATCCTGCTCTGTGACATCAAATTGAAATGTTTGATCTTTTGATCTCCAGATTCCTGTTTTCCATCTCGTCTCTAGGTCTCTTATTCTCTCTCCCTCCTTCTCTTTTCATTTTTATCTCAGGTATTTGGACTTCGCCCTCTATCCACCTCTCCCTGAAATGAATTCAGTTTATTGGTTTAAAATTCTGACACATTTCTTACAAGACGAATACTTTTTAATACGTAACAATAACCAATTTCATCTCAGAGTTTGTAAAAGACATATAATTGCTTATAATACATTACAAAATCATTTTTCCATCCTCAGTCAGACGTTAACTTTACATTTACCGCTTGTATTACTATAAAAAGGCTTTAATTAATCAATTAATTCATCGTTTTGTTCAAAAGCAGCGGCCGAGGCTCATGGGTATTGTGATGTGTGTTGAAATAAATAAAATAACATAAATCTGTTATATATATTGGTTATAACATAAACCTCTATGGTTGTTATAGTAACAGGAGGAGTTTCTATGCTGATGATCAAAGATAATATAGTTATAAAAAAATGAATTCATAATAAGACAAAGAAAACTTATTTTAGTTATTTTTTTTTTTTTGACATTTTAGCTTATTTGAAAGGAAAACGTGCAGAGAGAGACAAGTCCCCCAAAACAACATATTGATATTCTAGTGACGGCGCCCTCTAGCAGCTGAGGAGAAAATCAGGTGAAAACACTTTAACAGGAAGGTCACTGTTCATTTCCTGTTTACAACCAACAGTCCACGTTGTTTTTTAAGGACCATGACTTGATCGTCCACCATCATCGCTGGGCTTGGGTCACTGACACCGAACTGATTTTAACCCATTGTTGCTAACGGTAGATAACGGTAGATTTTATTCACCAACAAACAGCCTAAATTCACACGCTGCACCATGTTTGACTTCATGTGTGTTGTTCAGGCGTGCTGACCAAAAACAAAACAACACACGCAGATTTTTTCAACATGTCTGATTTTATTCTGAGTATTTTCATTTTTCAGGAGACGCTGTGTACATTTCTAGTTTTAGAACAAAAGCAACACAAAGTGTTTAATGTGAAAGCAGAAAGTTTCAGGATCTCAATAATTCAACAGTATATGGTGATACTGAGTTATGCAGCACCTACACACAGCTGAATATAGGAACTTGTTATTTAACTGCATGAACATGTGCTCATGAGTTGACCATGACATCAGCTACTTGGAAACACAATCTAAATATCACTGTGCTGCAGGGGCTGGCTGACAATATGTAATACTGACACAAATAGACACTATAAACACGAGCAGTGGCTACAGCTCAGGAAAGTCAGCAACAGCATGGAAGAAAGCAAGAAAGTACAGTGAACAAGGAGCCGTTGAAACAGCTCAGTGGATGTTGGTAGAAGAAGGAGACTAAAGGCCTGAGAGTCAAGAGTCAGCTGGTAAATGCTTTTTAAAAGGGAGGATGCAAAGTTTTCTACGTAGCTCGCTGGCAGTGCTGGTTTATCCCAGCAGCTGATTCTTTCCTAAACAGGCAGTTTATATTAAAAACGTACATATTTCAGTCGTATACGTTTGGATGAGTTATGTCAGACTTTCAGATAAATGTGATTCTTGTCTCTGTTGGTTCTGTGCAGCACCGGAGACGTTCACCACGTTTATAAATGCAGGCTTTATGCTGTAAACTGCTGCATGAGCTGCGGCATATCTATGTAAACATTCCCAGCATACCGATGAGTGTTGACTCAACCCTCACACACACACACACACACACACACACACATGCATGTACATGACAGTAGCTACACACATGGACACACTGGGTACCTTTGTGTCTGTACCAACCAGGTAAGTTTAAAGTTACTTATACATTATATGAAGACAAAACCAGTTTTAAACCAAGGATGGATATATTTTATTAAATAAAGACGTGTGTCAAAGAACCACAACATGAATAACTTTTATTTAAAAATAACAATATTGTTGTAATTTGAACAGCAATTATCTAAATTGTGTGTGTCCTGCTTAAATATGCTGTTATTCTACAAAATGTGGAAGCAATCAGTGTATTTGGGAAAAAGTTTGATTTCTCTTTGAGCATTTAGTGGCCTGACTACATGAATATGAGGCCCGCTGAGAATAATCGTGTTTGTTCACGTCAGTCCCTAAAATCTGTGTTTCTGTCCTACTTCTTGTATGCACAGTAAATGTCTCTCAAAGTCTTTTAAATATGAGTGTGGTGCACAAAACGCAAATTTTAGTGTCAGGTATGAAAACTAATTAGTCATATCAAGTGGATATCTGACACATTTACAGTCTGTTTAGCATCAAATTCCCTCTTTGTGTTTCCCTGTTGAGCTGTGGTGGAAGTATAGGAACAAAAAGAGGGACTTTGGCTCTAAAACACGGTAACGTTGTTCCAGATTGTCTCTTATCAGCTCTCCCTCTCTTTGTTACTTTCTCTCTGTAACTCAGCCTGTGTATTTTTACATCTCTTACGTCGCCTTGCTCATCCATAACTTGACCTATGCAGCCGGCAGCTGTCTATCTGCCAGTCAGAAGCTACTCAGCTCTGCCCTAATATGTCGCCTTGCTGGCTGCTTTAGCAACAGCAGGCAGGCTGCAGTCGTATTATTAGCACTACAGTAACAGTAGCAACACATTAACTGTATGGACTCTTTTTACAGCAGCATCATGGAGCGATTTTCATTCAAAAAGACAAACAAACAAAAATGATCAAACTCATAAACTCACCACGTGTGTCCAGAACAGCAAACAGAAAATCTTTACCTGGTGAAGAAATGAATAGATAAAGAGCAGCTCCAGGTGTGCTGCTGGATGTGTAAATAACAACATGACAACATAACAACAAGTATGTTCTTGTCTCAAACTCTAAACTCAGGCCCTGTAATAAGTGAGCTGGAAATTATAAGATGTGAAGACTCATTTGATGTGTGCAAACAGCAAGTGTTAAGATTTGCAAAGCAGAAGTGAAGTTGAAGAAAGTGTGTAAAGAATGAAGGGATTTGAAGGATCAGGCAGCTGACTGCTGGACCCTGTGGCGTCTGTCTTCTTCACTCCTAACACACACACACACACACACACACACACACACACACACACACACACACACACACACACACAGACCACCCATGCTGCAGTGGCCAGCCTTGGAGCGTCCTGTCGGCACCTGGTGTCACCTTCCATGACACGTCTCCTTCTACGCACATATTTAACACCGTATCTCACCACACACACACACACACACACACACACACACACGCACACACACACACACACACACTCTGCACATTTTAGTTTTAAATAACGTATTTATATTTATGCCTACAGAATCATACTTTATGTTGGATACTCAAGTGTATCCAACATAAAGTATAACATATAGTATATATAAAGTATGAAACACAAACAGAAGCAGCAACGTGGACTTTAATGAGCAGACAGCAGTTAATAGTCACACTAATCTCTAAGATGCTGCCTCCATCCATTCATCTATTCATCCATTCATCCATTCTCCTCATCTTTTCTGTTCTCTCTGTCTCTCTGCTCTTCTTCACCCCATCACTCTATTCCCTGCTGTTATTTCTATTTCTCCTCTTCTCTTCATTTCCTCTCTCTCCTCCACTCCCCATCCTCATCCTTTGTTTGCTTCCCCTCTCCTGTGACTTATCTCTCCTCTCACTTCTTTTATTTTCCCTCTTTTTCTCTCCTCGTGTCTCATCTCTTCATAGACAAGCATTCCTCCGTGGCCTCTCAGAAACACAGCGTCAGCTCTTCAGGACAGACATATGTTTGTGTGTGAGTGCATAAACCAGATAGCAGCTTGGCTCGGCTGGTAATTGTGTGCACTTCATACGCTGAACAAACTACTCACTGGAAGCAATCTGGTGAAACAGAAAGAAGGAATGAAGAGACATTTTAAGTGAGAGAAAGAGTGATTCAATGAACAGATGCAACAGCAGACAACTGAGCACGACAGGAGGGAATAAAGAAGCAAAGAAAAGAGGAAGAGAAAGACGTTAATGACAAGTGATTAGCTTATAAAGGAACAGAGAGGGGTTAATTGTGATGCAGCTAACAGGACAGCTCAAGGACTTCATACATATCAATAGTCAACACTGACAAAGCACATCACATGTAGTGCCTTTGTTATCCGGTAAAATACAGATGGTACAAACTGAAACGAGACACTTTGGTGAGAAGAAGTCAAGCATCAGTGTGAAAGGGCTCCAGTTTAAAGGTTACAGCATGTCCAACGATAACACAGACATAAAGCTCATTTCCATTAATAAAACTGTTCTGCTGATGAATAAACTCGGTTCAATCTGATTAGAAATAATAAAAAGTTCATAAATATATATATATTTGTTTCTAATGGGGCGCCATATGCTCCATTTCCACCTGTATCAAAGGTAAAAACTGTAACGACTAAAATAATTATCACATTTCAATTTGACAAACATTTATAAATTATGAAGAAGATTATAGAAGCAAACTCACAAGCATCTGGACTGTTTGACATTTTATGCTGCGAATAGAAATGCATTTTTCACTTTTAAATATAAAATCTGCACTAATTCGCCACCTCATTGTGTCTCCAGGTGTTCTCTGTGTAACAGGTAGAATAAAGCCTTTAGTGTCTCCAGTGGGAGCCGTATGAAATCTCATAAACTGCCTCAAGTGATGTCACATGGGTGTGGAGTTAAACTCCTAGTACTCCCAGCAGTACTGTATGTAGTGCAGTATTATGTGTATGTCTGTGCTCTGTACATCATGAGCACTGTGGGACAGTGCTGTGTACTAGCGTGTTAGTGTGAATGTTCCTTTAATGTTTATGTAACTAGCATAACTATGGATGTATTAAAAAGAGCTGAATACCTGCATCATGTGACGGACACAGAAAGACACAGAAGTTGAGTCTGATTGGCAGGTGAACAGTAAAGTAAGTGAAACCTTTCTTGGGGTTTCTGTCTTAATAACTGGAAGTGCCTTTGTGTGAAATTTCAAGGTGCCAAATTCTCTAAAAACATCTTTGAACAGACGTCTTTCTCAGTGAAGTAGAATCTCAAAATGGATCACGTGTTAACCTGAATTCACGTTGTTGAAGAGTGATCGGACATTTGAGGTTTGAGGCGCTGGTCACTTCTCTTTAGAGAGACATGAATATCAAATAAAAACACAGACATCATATCATATGGATATCACTGACATCCTCTGTTTTTTATTCCTTTTCCATATTTCTTCTTGTGCTAGTAGCAGTCACATAAAATAACTGAGTCAGCACGGAGATGTCACTCTGCTCTCTGTCTCCGTCTTCACAGGGACAGAAAGGGACTAGTTGGAGAACACACGTCTGACATCCAACTACTAACACTGTCACTGCGTACATTGTAACTAAGTTTGTCTTTTTGTTTCTCACTGAGCTCCACGAAGCCAAGCGAGTCATCATCGCCTTTTCATCAAAAAACATCAAATGTCAACCGTTAGTTCATTTCGTAGAACAAAGCAGCCTAATTACTGGCCTGAGCTCGCTCTGTCTGTCTCATCCCCCGAAACAAACGCAACATTCAGATTTAATCTCCCAAAAAATCAGTGCCAACAGTTGTGACTAAAGCCAATATGGCTCTTTAAAGCCTGCAGTCTACAGCGTAACTTTGGCTTGAACAGGTAGTGAGTGTTGACAGCTGGAGGGATTTGGTGCTTGGTCTGAATGGTTATAGTCTGGGGAGGGATCAGTCTATCTGATGGTGCTAAACAGGGTTCCTCTTACAATAAACCATGTTAAAATGAATGAGGCCTTACGGATTGGTTTTGATTATGTCATTTCTGAAGTTGAGTCTTTGATGAGAAATGTGATTTAAATTTCAGTAACAGATAAAACGACGTCTACACCACAAACATTACTTCTGCATGAAAACAACCTGCCTCCATACTGTTACGTTACTTCCACCTTTGGTGCTGAGAGACAACATTAATTATTCACAAAAAGATGTCACTTATCAGGAAAGCATATTAAAACATGTTTTAGACCCTCTAACAAATGACCTTTGCTGAAGATTTCCTCCTACTGAGCATGTGCAGAGGACAGACGAGCCACAGAAAATCAGCGAAGAAGAAACCGTGTTTCCTGACATTTAGTTTATTGCAGCAGAGAAAAGTGACAGATACGTTTATCTCTGAACTGTCAGAGTCGACAATGACAACCCTGAAGCTGTCCGCCATTGTTGTTATTGTCTTTATGTGTCTTCTTCTTCCTCTTCCAATGAAACGCCGCTCTACCGCCACCATCTGTTCTGACAGTGATATGACAGCGTTTCTACAAAGTTTTGACCCGAAGAATCGATTCTTGACCGATGACGCTCTAACTTATGTTACGACACACAGAAACTATCGGTTCAACACTCCTGTGACCTCTGTTGTACTTAAACTCGCACTTTGTTCCAAATATTTCTGGTTTTTCTCCTTGAAATCTTTTTCTGCTTGAAGAAATCCTGAATGTTTATTTCAAAGTACAAATATGACACGACTGTAATTCAACGCATACTGTGTTCATAAAACCGCCTGCCATTAGTATCAAAGATGGTTTAGCTTGAGGGAAAATAACTGCTACAGGCTCACAAAATTATTCTCAGTTTTAGCAGAGAAGGAAAGTGCTCCTCAGGGGAAAAATTACCCTTTTCTCTCTCCGTCCTCTTTCTTTATCTTCTCACTCCGAATATCCATTTTGAAACCTAGTAAAGCTTAATGTCTCTGCGTCTTTTTTTTCTTGTTTACACCCCTAATTATCGATGCTGTCTACCACTGCTCATTCCCTGCAGTGTGCTGAGAAGTCGGGCCATTACATTCAGAGAGATGGACGCTGACAAAGAGAGGCATGGTGAGAGAAGATGAGAAAGATGATGCAGTACCAAGAAGGGAAGAAAGATGGAAAAACAGACAGGAGGGGAAGACAGAAGGAGAAAGAGAAGCTTTACTGCAAGCTGGATGCCCCAGAACAGCACTACACACACAGGTGGCAGGGGAAAGAGGATATAATTAATAATCACAGTGGGAAGTGTTTCACGGCTAAGTGCATACATTCCCTCCCCCGATACTGCATGTGAAAGTGTGTGTGTGGTCCCGGTATTCCTCACGTTGTGGGGACTTGTCTCCCTTATGGGGACAAAATCAAGTCCCCTTAATGTAAATTATTGATTTTAAGGTGAAGACTTGGTTTAAAGTTAAGGCCAGTTTAGGGTTGTGTTAAGGTTAAGGTAAGGGAGTTAGACATGTGGTGGTTATAGTTAATGTTAGTATAAGTCTCCAGGAGATGAATGGAAGTCAATGTATGTACCTCTGAAGAGATGGAAACTCAGTGTGTGTGTGTGTGTGTGTGTGTGTGTGTCGTTTGTTTAAGTCAAATAGGTTGTATTGTAAACAAACTTTAAGCTTTTTCTTTATCTTTATGTGGTGTCATTTTCTTATTGTTCCCAACTATACTAATTGAGTAATTTCCTTTTTATGTGTGTGCATATACATATATAAACCCTATTGGTCAAAAAGTTTTAGAATAACTGCATTATTTCAGTTTTGTATTGAAATATCTGCACTTCATGTCCAGTCAATGACCTTAAACAGTGCAAAGGTAAGCAGTAAACTGATACATAAAACATAAAAATGAAAGTTTAGGTCACCAGAAAAACTGAAAACAAAATCTTGATCATTTAAAAATGTCAGAGATCAAGTAATGGGTTAACGGCTCACAGCTTTTCTGCAGCCATGGAGTAAATGAAGCCTTAAGAGTTGATGCGAACCATGCTGACAGAAGAAGACCCTCTGTCTGTATAAACGCCTGGAGCAGGAGGCCTGATGGTCCGGGGCTATTCTGCTGGAACCACAGTTGGTGACCAAAGCAGCTTCCTGCAGAGCCATGCAGCATCTTCTGGTCTACAGCCGGATCATATTGATCCCAAACAAACCTCCAGGCTGTCAAAACTACCTTAGAAGGAAAAAACAGGACAAATCATTTATTTTTTTTTAATTTGCATTTTTCTCGACACAAACAAATAATAGTTTGAGTTCAGTTTTCCTCCCCTGCATTTCTCCATTTCATTCATTAGGTCGCATCCAACCCATGCAGCAGTAAGTTGTTCCCTCGTGTTAATTCTTTGTTTCTAAGTCGTGCCATCATTTTAAATGCCTCATAGGTTTAATTTGGTTTCTCAGATGCAGTAGAAATGCACAACAGTGGTGGTGGAAACAGGGCTTAATAAGGAGGTACATGAGTCACACAAAAATGTTGTAAATAGAAATTGAGGGTCTAATTTATGCTCTCAATACATATTTATTGAAATTCAGTGATAACTGTGTCCTGCAACGCTGATGGTAAACAGAAAACTGAAAATATTCCTGCTTTGGTATCTGGCTGCTATTTCGGCCTGTAAGCCAGAAGACAAACTGACACAGTGATGACAGTAAGCAGCTAATTTGGCTACATGGCCACCGGCTATTTAGAAAATGCAATTACAAGGTTAACAGTTAATCACATTTATTTCTTATATGGAGGACTCCCGGCATTTTGCACTGAACACACTGCAAGATGTAACTTTACATCCCTTTCTTACTCCTGGTTTAAGATTGATTTGATTCACTGATAAAAGCAGCATGATATAAGAAGACTTCACACAGGTCTGACAGAGCTCAACACTGATATTAAAGGCTGGAAACAGAGTTTTATAGTAAGTGTGGGATGACTATACTTGATTCCTTATTAAAGTCCTGTATTTGTCCCCTCCACTTTTACTGTGTCAAGTCTTTTTTCTGAACATTGTCCTCTGACTGTCCAGCTCAGCCTGATCTCACCGATATCTTGTTAAAATGTAATAATGTCTGGTTGGTGGTCTTGATCAGTGCTCTCCTGCTGCTTTGTGCAACTTTTTACTACCAACTATATGCAAATGTGGACTTTGGCGCATGCTGAGTTGTTGTCTTAACAAACAGCAGTGATTGGAGAATCCATTGCTGTGTTGATTTTTCTGCACTTTTTTCACTTTCTGGCTACATCCAGGCTGCCTTGTCTTCTTGTTGAAGGTTTGTCGTTGGATATGAAGTAGTTGTCAGTTTTCTGCTCCATCAGTGAATGTCATTTAAAGAAACAGGTGCTTCGCTTTGAAAAAAGCAAACGTAGTGAATGAAATTCTTTCTTTCTTTCTCACACATACAGATGTTTTGGCATCAGAGTGGAGCAGTTTGTTCTGGAGATGTGTGTGTGTGTGTGTGTGTGTGTGTGTGTGTATTGGCCCACATTGATGATTTGATGCATCAGTGGAGAAGCTTCTGATCAGTCAAATCACTGATTCAACCGCCTGTCTAGTGTTCAACTCTACATGTGACATCACTGTCAGCAGCCAATCAGGAGAAGCGACAATTTTATTTCTTTGTGTGTAAATTTGGGCGGGGGAATGAATATGTTTCTCAAAACAAACAACATGAACTCTTTTTGTTTTGTTTCTCTCCAATTTTGCCAAACCCAGATGCAGCCCTTCCTCTCACTGTTCTGACACTGATCAATAATGATCAATAAACAGAAATATACAGTTTACTCTGAATTCAGCAATATGATGGAAACACACCCTGGTGTCAAGTTCCTGCAAAACTTTCAGGCCATCACATTACTAAAAAGCAGGACTTTTTACAACCCTGCCCAATAGGCAGAGGCGGTGTGTGTGTGTGTGTGTGTGTGTGTGTGTGTGTGTGAGAGAGAGTGAGCAAGAGAGAGAAAACATGCGGATGAGAGAGAAAGTTTGTATGTTGCATGTATGTGTTGAGGGTGGTTTGTGTGCGGGGAAAGAATTGTTGCCAGCTCTCTAAGTGTGTGTGTGTGTGTGTGTGTGTGTGTGTGTGTGTGTGTGTATGTGTGTGTGTGTGTGTGTTGTGCAGAAAGAGCAGAGCAGACTGTATATATGCAAAAAGATATTCACCGTTCAGACAGTCTGCCTCCAGAGATAGAAGGCATTACTCTTCAGCTGCAACACACACACACACACACACACACACACACACACACACATCCTGCTGAATGACGGTGGCAGCCTGAGGCAGTGAGTGCTGTAGCATAGCAGCAGCGAGGCTCACATGGAGCTCAGGCCAGACACACAGTAGAGGAGAGTTAGGATGGCTGTGTTGCCTCTGGACAGGATGTTATGGGTGAGGTCTTCCTGTACAGATGAAGCTCTGAAAATCTCAAACCATGAAAACCTGGGCTCAGTCCAGCTTCAATGTCCAGCTGAGGTTTAGCAGCACGTTTCTCAGAGCTGTCCTGGAGCCATAAATAATCTCATTTGTTGTGGTGAATCTCAGTAGGATATATTACAAAGCTCTAGTGTAAAAGTGTTTGAATGTGTTCATGCAGTGATGAACTATTAGAAGGAGTTATAGTCTGGTTTATGAACAATGTACATCACAGGTTAGTGACACTGGAACAGACTTCCACAGGATCTGCTTTTACTGGTTGGACATTTACGCCTTTACTGCATCTTAAAGGGATAGTTTGCATTTTTTGAAGAGAAGATGCAGTTAGTAACCTTTATTTATCCCAGATAAATAAAGGTTACTATTAATTGTGATTATCGTTATTGTTATTTTTTGCATTGAGTGAAGCCGTCCTGTCGTGACAGACTGGACATGTCATCATTAGAGAAATGTGGTGTAGATTTACAACACACACACACTCCATTCGATTCCACAAAAGGAAATACTTGCTGCTTGTGTTGTGACTGTGATGAGGTCGCGTCTCTCGTTCTATTTTTTTCTCGTCTTTTGTTGCTTGTTGTCATAAAATAATTGATTTGTTTCTTCCTCTCTTCTTGAGCCCAGAACAGTCAAAGTGTGGGAATATAATTATGACATTTGGCTCAGGCTTTGATCTGATGACCATGAAGATGATTTCTATTTAAATAGATTTGTATCAGGGTGGTCCCACTGAGGATCAGAGTCATAATGATAATAATAGTGCTTCATTTATACTGTACACAACACACTCGTCATCTCTTCCCCCTCACTAGTCACTAGTTTCTACCAGTGTGCATTTTGTGGTCATATAATTGTAAGTTGTTGAGACTGCTAAACTCCAACAGGTGTTGCAGTACAATCATTTCATGTCATTATCGACAATACTATAAATATTTGGGATGTTTGATTATTGTTGTGTGTCAAGTAAATCAGTCTTTGTTTTCTGTACTTTGTCTTTTCTTGTGAATTATCTCACATAATTTCTCTAAAAACTTTACAAGAGACGTCCTGCTGTGTCCTCAATATCTAGGAATATACTGAGCCAAAAACATGTCGATGCTTAGTGGATTTACTCCAAGCATTTATTAAAAATGAATCTTTGTTGTTATTGTTATTGTAATATGACAACAAGTATTTCTTATTGATAAACATGGAATTATAATGCAAAGAAAGTCACATGGTTGTATTAAAGACAAACAAGAACATTTGGATAATAAAAAAAACATCCATAATATGTGAAAGTCACACATGTGGACTCGAATGACTAAAATTCAAAACATGACTGTTAAAATAGAACAAATATGTTGAAGAGGAAGCACACCCTCGTTCTGCTGGACTCTCCCTCTCAGCATATTTAAGACATGTAACAGACGTGGAGGGTGTGTGGAGGCGTGGTGACGTGTGGGGACACCGTCTACCCACCGCTCAGTGGAGCGAGCGTAGCGACAGGCAGCGCTAACCACACACAAGCAGCTAAAATCATAGCCCTGCTGTTTATTGTTGTTTATTGTTGTTTATTGTGGTTACTGTTGTCCAGGCCTACATGTCTGTGGGGAGCTCATCGGTGGGGTTTACTGCTACATAAGTCTCTCCGCCAGCTTTGTGAAGACGTGCTAACATTACCAGTAGTTGTCAGAGGCGGTCATCCTGTGTCCCACCTCTTATACCTGATGCAGGTATACGCAGGTATGCAGGTATACGACCTGCTGCCACAGTTGTTCCACAGTATTGGCTGTTTCTTTTGACCAGCGACCCAAAAAAAGAGAGAAGTCAAAAGATGAAAAATGTCAGCTTTATGCAAATGAGGGCAGAATTCACCTGGAAGTGACATAAATATGACAAACAACCCAATGAGACGGCAGAAACATTTCAGCTCAGAAACTGCAGCAAATGTACCATTCAGCAGATTCTCAATTAAAGTGTTTGGTGACAACAACAAGCTATGAGCGGGATCCTCACGTGCATGTACGTATATTCTCTCCCACAGAGTTGGAAATCAACGTCCTCTCTTTCAACACAATCCCACTTCACTAACTGTCTTTTCAACAAGTCCATATGTCTTCTTTTTTTTGACTTTATTGCTGATCCAGACATTGAAATCCCTTCAAGGCTTGATCCACATTTCCTTTAAATGAATAGTTTTACTACCATCTTGTCTGATATAACACACAAACTTTATCCTAGCTTAATAAAAGCTTTTACTCCTGCTGTCAGGTACGTCTTTTCTTCTGGTACATTTCTTACTGCCTGCAGAATTGGCATCTTGCTGGGAATTAACAGAAAGTGAATTTAGTAGTCAGCATAGCGGTGGCCAATTTGGCTGAACGGACAGAGAAAAAGTGCCATTTAGAAGAGTGTGGAAACACCACAGCATTGAGCACTAAGGACCAAAGACGTATAAAGTAAATTGAAAATGGTATCCCACAGATTAGCACTTTCATTTCCTAGTGCTGTTTATTTTTAATGCTTCTCTCGCTCCTCATTTCCATTTCCTGCACTCTTAGTGTCTCGGTCTTTTCCTGTCCCTCCCCTTCGTCTCTGCACACTACTACTCCTGCTGCCAGTGGTACCTTCAACACTTCTAGAGTGGAACAACTAGGGCAGGCAGCTCCTTAATTACTTCATTAATTTTAATCTGATCCAATTAATTACATTTTTTCAAGCTCTCCCTGCTCTTCGTTCTAGTAGGTTAGAAGTTCCCTCAGATGCCAAGTGCCACTGCGGGAGACCTTGCATGTCCTCTGGTGCATTAAAAAAAAGAGAGAAGAAGTAGAAAAAATATCTCCGCTGCCCCTCCCCTCCTAAATCAATTATTTTTCTCCCCTGGCTAAACAAAGGCCCCCGTTCCCTTGTTATTCTGTAATTATTCAGCTCGGTGCTCCGTCCAATTTTGTGCCGTGACAGCACTTAAGTAGCTCCAATCGTGGCTTGTGAGTTTAACCCCTCTCAACCTCCACCAGCCTCCACCAGCAGCCGGCCGAGTCGATGCTGCTTCATGGTCCAGTCAGAGGAGGAGGCGGGAGGGAGGTGCTGTCAGAGGAGGAGGCGGGAGGGAGGTGCTGCTCGCTGGCCAAAATATGGACATGGTTCAAAATACGTTAAGATATGCTGCACCTTTCTGATTTATTCGCTGTCATCTTCTAATCAGCCTTTAACTTATCGGTTATACATATAGAGTGTATATATATATATATATATATATATATATATATATATATATACATATAGAGTATACGGAGTAATTATCAGCCTCGTTTTGCCTTCATCAGCAGACTTCTGTTGAACACTTGGAGCATATTGATGGTTTTATGATGAGCTTTGTAACAGGGTTAGATAGTAAGTTAATGTATATAACATAATATATAATATTAATGTATGTGTGTGTGTGACATGACTAGAATTTTACTTCATGCTGTACTTCATGTTGTACTTCATGTTGTATTTCATGTTGTACTTCATGTTGTATTTCATGTTGTACTTCATGTTGTACTTCATGTTGTACTTCATGCTGTACTTCATATACTTCACCTGGAGGCCTCTTTTGAACCCACCACCTTTGAGGATCGCTACAAACAAGAACAGCTAACTTATGGAATCAGGCAATATGTACATGATTACACAATAATAGATATGAAATAAAAATGATTATGAATTGAAAGTAAATTGAAAGTAAAAACGACATGATCAATTTATGACGCTTCACGGATGTAACCTGCAGTTATTTTCACTGTTAGCCGTTAGCGTTCCCGTCTGCAGAGACAAGCTACACCAGCTCAACATGCTCTCAGAACTGATTTCATTTTTAATAACCAGCCAAGTTATGCATAAACACACTCGCTAAGCACTTCCCTCATTTAACAGCTACAGCGAGCATCTCACTTATTTTCCCAGGCCGCTTGGCAGCCACCTGTGTCACGTCTGGACCTGCTCTTCACCGCTGGAGTAACAAGCAGCAGAGCAAACTTTAGAAAGAGAAAGCTCGAGTTAATGGAGAGACTCCTGCTGCGTCTGCCTTTGTGTTTCCTTCACGTTTCATTTCCCATTTTGCTCAATCATCGTGTCGAGCCACCAGTCAATCAGCTCCTCTCCTCGTCGATAACAAATAATAAAAACGTCAGACTCTGGGTAGTTCTGCATTCCTCCGCAAACCATCACGTTGACATTTTTAATGATATTCATGCACTTATTGGGGAAAATTATTAAATAAACGCAGACGAGGAAGCGCGTGGGAGAGGGATCATGCATTTCAAATCGTCCTCGGTGCAACGTAATAAGTGTATCCGACACCTTGAGGAGGAAACTGATTGCTTCTGTTCATGTGGGTAATATTTTTCATGTCGACCACGGCGCAGGGAAATAATTACAAGAAACTATCTTCCTCCACACCCAATTGCTTCCTCCGTGTTGCCCTCGCTGAGTAAGTGTGTGTCAGCATGTATATACGTTTGAGAGCGAGTGATGCAGTTAAATGTTGTGACAGACAGATGAAAGCAGGACAGAAAGATATTGATGCTCTTCTCTGCTTGTGTGAAAATGCTGCATTTACACTGTTTTTAGTGTGTTTATGGTGAATTCTTCAGTGTCAAAGGGTCACTTCACCTGATCACATAAAGTCTTTCTTCACCTGTCCAGGTTTTCTGAATTGTCGTCTCCAGGTAACTGGAGTATACTGTATGTGTATGGTATCAGCCAACCTCTCTGACTTCCTGTCACACAATGTTTTTTTTTCTTTTTAAATTCCCATAGCGTATGGTCTGTATTGATCTGTTATGGCAGGACGATTTGAACTGGACGCCATGAACAACCAGCAGCACTACTGTCTGCTGTATTCTTCTTATTGTCAACAAACGCAGATCCAAACCAACAATGAACTGATCTACTAAGTATTATGTGTCTATAAAAGCCTGATCTTATTCCTCTGCTGTTGTCCAAAAACTATTAAATGAAGTTCTTTAAGAAACGTAGTACAATGAGTCGTGAGCCTATATTGTGTTTGTTTGTTTAATTTAGTAGTCTAATATTCTAATTATGTGTTTATGTTTTCATTTGTTTTCATTCACTTAAAGAACAATGATAATAATAACATCAACATGTGCAGCCCCTCAGTTCAGTCTCTGTCTGAAACAGACAGAGGCTGAACTGTCTCTTTAAGACCCGCCTCCTGATGAGCCCGCTCTGTTCTGATTGGTCAGCTTCAGGAAGGAGGCTACGTAAACAAACTATCGTAGCAAACAGACCGGATGATGGTTTATGGGTTAGTGTGATGGGGAAGTGGAGCATGATGAAGCTCGCACTTTTTCAACAATTTTTAACATCCAGCATCATAACAAGATAAGAATCGTAAATTCACATAAAGCATTAACATGTCGCCTTTAAAGTTTAGTTAATGACTGCATGAAAACAATTGTGTCGTTCTTGATTCTCCTATTAAATAAATACATTTAAAACAGTGTTTGATGTATTATATGGGCCATCTGCCACTTTGGAAAGCAGTAATGACGTGTAATAATGAACAATACCATTATAGCTGATTTTGTATTTAGTTCTGCTTTATTGCATCCTCTGTATTAAAGTCATCAATCATAAAGGCCGGGCTCTTTCTGAAGGTTAGCTGCATGTGTTCGGACACTCGGGACGGTTTCTGTCATTTCTCATTAACACACACTCAACATGTGCTGCTGAACGCTGGTTCAAGTATTTCTAACAAGAAGAGTGTGAGAGTGGACAGAAGTGAAGTGAGCTTTGTAAAAACAAATAGTCAGGAAAACCTCATCAATAGCCCAATCAATATCATTATTGATCAGTATTATTAAGCCTTCACAGTTAGGCAGTGGCAAGAAACACACCAATTTAATTCAGAGAAGAAGTCTGACTATAAAAAACAGACATGATGTTTTATTATATAATCTGTTGTTTCAACTTATTTTTTATAAGTGAAAGTGAAAACAAAACTCAGGATGTTTGTTTGTTTCTTTGTTTCTTTGTTTCTTTGTTTCTTTGTTTCTTTCTTTCTTTCTTTCTTTCTTTGAGGGTGATGGTCACAAATGGCCCGAGGACATTTCAACCTGTGTAATTGAATGTTGTCATAGAGACCAAAAAACACATAAAACCACCTGGATGTGATGACTGAGCCTCCATCATGTCCACACACAGGGAAAAGGTGGAGTTCTGCATGTGTCTCTCTGTGATGCTTAATTAGAGTGAGCTGGTTGGTTAATTGTTTGGCTGATACGGGTAGAGCAGGAGGAGGAGGAGGAGGAGGAGGAGGAGGAGGCACTTGATTCATGACAGGGAACCACAAGTTTGAAGGCTGTCGACAGATAAGACTGCAAGGGTAATTAACAGAAAGAGAGAGGGATGATGAGAAAAAGGAGAGGGAGAGGAGAGAAAACTGCCAGGCAGAATAAATGTCATAAAACTGTCCCAGGATCCTATAATGACTTCAAAAAGAAAGAAAAAAAAATGGAGAGCTGCTGTGGAAGGAGGGAGATAAAGAGAGGAAGTAAATGAGAGCAGGAGCAGGAGAGAGGGCAATGATTAAGGACATAATTCCATTTTATTACACAATGGTGCTGAAGCTCAGGATGCCAAGCGGCAGGAGAGCTGCTGAATCCACGGACAATTAACTTTTACCAAAAAAAACCCCAAAATACAAGCTTTGATTCTCCTCAAGGTCAACAGATGTCAGAGGGAGGCACACAAACATCCCACATTTATATAAAGGAGAAAGAGAAGTGAACGCAGCGTGCAACTCTCTGCAGCAGAACAATGTCACCAAACATATTGATCCTCGCTGACTGATACACAACATTTATTTTCATTTTTACAGACGTGTTGGGGGAGTGTTTGAGAACAGACGATGTTGTGTTTCTGTACATATTGTAAATCCACCTGCATGATAATAAGCTATAAAAATACAAATTGGTTTGACTATAATCAGCAATAAAATAAATTAAACAGGGTTTCTGTGTTTGTGCGTCTCATTTATGGATTTATATACAGAGATTTGTGCACATAAAGGCAGCCGGACACAATTTAAATGAATATTATTAGTAATTTTCTGTCCATTTAAAGTCTAACTTGTCCTGAAGAAACAACAAAATATTGCAGCCTGGATGACACCTGTAGTTGTTCTACCATAAACCTATATATGAAGAACATTAAAAACAAGCAAAAACACCAAAACAAAAGTATTTTTAACTTTAGTCAAGGAGAAAAAAAGTGTTTTTCAAACTCTAAATGATAAGAGAAGGAACGGAGCAGCTGAAAGAGCGACGGTGAGGAAAGAAGCCAAAACAAAAGGACGACCGTGAAAAAAGTGCCGAGTTTACAAAACAACAAGTAACGAGCTCTGAGAGCAGCATGTTGTCTCATTTGATACCTCGTCGTCCGTTCCCTCCCTCGTCTCCTGGGGGGCGACACACATTGATTCTTCAGTTAACCAGCAGAGCGCTTATTGAGTTTGGGTTGTGTTTTGACCTTTGACCCCAGTCCTGCTCAGTTCACAGGGACCCTCGGGTTTCGGGAGTTAACGTCTGGCCCTGAACACAAAAGGAGGGGGCTGCACATTCCTCCCCCAAGGTCAAGTCAGCAGCGTGTTGGTGTGTTTGTGCCACGTTTATCGCTCGGTCTGTCTGCGAGTCTTTAGTCTCATCGCTCCATAAAGTGCCAGCTGACTCAGTGACCTTGGACCTCTCGTTTCAGTGGTTTGCTCTGACGATATGAGCGTTCACATCACCTGGAAGCTTTCATTACTGTAGTCATTCCCTTCATCACTCTCAATTCTTTTTCCCAGTCAGTCTTTCTCCGTTGGGATGCGAGTCTTTGACCTAAAACCCTTCATTTCTACTCTAAATCTCTCTTTTCATTATTCACTGAGAATTTAAACTAATCTCTCTGTCTTTTTGTTCTCTTTTATGGCATCTAATCAATCAATCAATCCCCCTTCTTCTCCTCCACCACCCAGCCACCTTTTTGTTCTCACCATGGATTCCTCGTGGGAGCCAATCATCTGTTTGGAGGTTTGGGAGTGTTTGGATTCAGTCTCCACCATCCCGACCTCCACACCTTTACTTTCTGCACCGGGACTGAACTATAGACATAATAGACATATGACGCTAAAACCAACCAACCAAACCAAGATGCTTCAGCTGTAGGTCTAACATATGAATGGAAGAGGTCCACAGGAAATGAGAAGAGTGAAAAAAACACTGAAAAAGCAAAGAGAAAGAATTGAAGAAAAGCTGTCTCGAGGACATTGGGGCTTGCGGGTAGGTCTGAGTGATGTGAAGCGATTTGGAGAACGTTGCAGCGTGTAAAGTCCTCATCTCCAGGACTTGAATTTATTCTCATCGGGTTCCCCCTCATTGAGCGCAGCGTTACAGAGGAGTCATCGCTCCTGCTCGCTATACTGTCGTCTTGCTTCAAAGCCCAGATGTCTCAGTCTCTCTCTTTTTTCCCTTTTTTCCTTCTTCCCAACACATATTTTCTTTGCTTCTTTTTTGTTTTGTTGATTTTTTTATCTTCTGTTTTGTTAGACTTAAACTTAAAATCCATTTTAAAAAGCCGTTTTCAGCCATGACAGCGTCTACAGCACTTTACTGACATGTTTCTAAATGAAAATAACACTAATTTAAATATGATTAGTTATTGTCTGTGTGTGTTTACAATCTTCAAAAGTACAAAATGATCAAGATGTGTAAGAAGTTTTTAAAAAGCTAAAGTGAACGTTTGCAAGTATGTAGTTGATATCCAAGAAAATGGCTCAACATTTCATATAATTTAACCCTAACAAGACTCGTAGGAAAACTTGTGCATTAAGAGCAGAAATTTATAAAGAAATCAATCAATAAAAAACCATTACAAGCACATAATAAATAGGAGTAGACTGATACACAGATAGTAGCGGCGTTACTGCGGTTACATCACATAAATCATAAAAACAACAATAACAAACAAGATTGGATATTTTGGTAAAAATGCCAAATACATCTTTATGTTTTCTTCTAAATGTATTTCTGTTGCAGTTTAGTCATATATAAATTACATTTCTGGACAACAGTTGCTTTCACGTGCAAATATCAAAATGATCCATTGATGATTTATAAAATATGGAGTAATGTAACTTAATGAATCTCACTGAGATTGTTGGTTGTTTTAACCTGGTAATAATGAACATGTACAGTAGTAAAACTTTCCCCAAAATACTCATGTGATTAATGTTTGTGTGTATCTGTAATCTTTGAGGTGAGGATCTGCAGTAACATGCTTCTCCTACTAAAACCTGGACACAAATAAAGGAAACTTCCCACGTTTTTCAACCCTGCAGTGCTTTGAGACGTGATTCACTCGTCTCCCATAGAAAACGTTCTCCCTGAGCTGTGTGATGTTGTGCTTCAGGTGAACGCCACTGAAAACGTCTCCGCCATCGATTACCTCTCACTGCTGCTGCAAACATGCGCCGGTAAAAATGCACGTTTAAAGGATCAAATTTGGAGGATTGTTGAAGTCACTGCACCGCTCAGAGCTTTTCTTTTACTGAGTGTAAAATTTGATGTCTGTTTTTCAATCCACCTCCTCCACAGCATCTCACCCTCCTCATCCCCCTCTTTCTCTAAATCCCTCTATATCCCAGGCAGGTAAGTAGAGCTCTGCTGTGGGCTTAATGAGCTGAGGAAGGGGCCCTGCTGGAGAAGACCAGCGTGATCACTGCTACCTCTGTTCCCATTTAGGACCAGGTTTCGCTTCATAGGACACAGAGAGAGAGAAAAAGATGGGGGAGGGGAGATAATAGAGCAAAAAGAAAACAAGTGCATCACAGTCATGGATGTGACGAGTGATTTTAAGTAATACCATCCACCTGCTGCCTTCCTCCTCCTCTCTCACCCACAACTTCATCATAATTCATCCCCATTTCTCTCTCTCTATCAGCAACCACACCACAATCACCGTATCTCTGTTTTCTTATGTGCCTCTTCAGGATTGGACAAGCTTCATTACCCCCTCTTTGATGTAGTTCTTTCTTTTTTCCTCCCCCCTCCCCCTCTCACCCAGCGCTCTCCATTATCCCTCAGCGAGTTTCAGGTTCGTGCCTGCAGAAATTCGATCTCCCTGTGAGAGCTGCGCTGTCATGTTTTTATCTCATTTCTTGGATTGTGATGAATATTTCTCTGTTGTGGTGTTTTTACAACACTGTGCATACATTAATTTGGTCCCGTTCAGTCATACATTTATCTTGTCTTTCCCTGTTCATGTATGTGTGGCGACATGTGGACGGCTGTCACATTGAGCTGATGGCTGGAGAGCTGGCTCATGTGATGTGATTATTTAGATGTGATGACAAATGTGTTTTAATGTCTATGTGAAGTTTTACTCAAAATTACTCTTGATTACTATGCTGGTATTTACTGCCATTCAGCAGGTATGCAGTTAACTGCATTTGCCACCTTAGCTTTGCATGTTGCTAATCAGCACTAAATACAGTTAAGGCTGATGTGAATGTCATTAGTTTTTGTCATAAACCAAAGTAGCAAAGAGTTGATGAACACATGAATGTGTGAACCGAGTTTCATGGAAATTCATCCAGAAGTTTTTGAGACAAAACCCTGAATGTGAAACTCATGTAAGAGGAAAAGTCAGAGTATCATCAAAGTCGTTGGGATTCATTAATGTGTTCACAAATAGATATTTTACTGGATGAGAGACATCTCTGACCTACAGGTGGCGCTAGATAAAAAACTGTCAATTCATTAGACAACTTTCTACCAAATAAAAGCGATTATTTCTAAACTGTTACTGCAGAGTTACCTGTTCAATAATTTATGTTTTTTTAATGATGAATCAATATAAATAAAATCTCACTGACCTCAGTTTTATTGGAGTGAAGGCATCAAATCAGCCTGATCACATTTAAGTATTGAAGGAACTTTTAACAGGTCCGAGGACGACAGACAGAAGACTTGCTCACGTCATCTATACTGTACATTACTGCATCAGCTCACACGCAGGTTATCAATAAATCCCTCCACATGTTGCATTGTGATGCTCAGTATTATACACACCAGGATTTAATCTGTGTAAGCAGTCGAGTCATGTTGTGTTTCATCACTGAGAGACAGAAGTTTATATGTTTATTATGTCACAACAGACACATCATCCACATACACGTATTCACTTCAAGAAATAAATTACAATGAGCATATTTTTAATCTGAAGATATGATTCAAAGCCTCATTATGTTTTGTCATCCAGAACAGCTGATGACATAAAAGTGATTTTAGTTGTTGTCTCTTGAAATATATGAATATTAATGTTCCCCTTTCATCTCCAGTCAACAGCTTATATGAATATAATCATGTAAGAAGTGTTCATTGACCAAGAGGATTAAATACTCACATAATCTGATTCATATTGACTTTATTTTAAACTAAGTACGTTCATCAAATACATCCAAGTTTTATCCAAGTGAATAAAGTAATCAGTATTTCATTATAAATACACATCTTAATGTTATATAAATACATATCAGACACACTTTAAGACATTAACGTCAGGTTCACATACACACGTTTTCTTCACAAAAGAGAATAATGACATAATCTAGATCAGTAAACAATGGCAAAAAAAAACCTGATTCAAATATTGGACTTTACAAAACGAATAAAACACGAGGGGGGGGACTTGGCACAAGACATAAAACAGTATCACCGACACATTACACCCACTGAGACGCTGTGAGACGAGTCCTAACAGAAGACAAATCCTCTCCAGCCTCTGCACCAACACGTTTTCTTTTCTTTATCAAACACGAGCGCAGCAGCTTGAAGAGTCCAGCGTCTCTGTTCAGGTCATTATGAGAGGAGATGGCCAGCGGCACTTTTTTAATGATCTTACATCAGCACTTCTGATCTTGATAAATGCAGGCCATTATAACCCCACAAGTGATGCTGACAAAGTCACTGATATAATGAAGTGAATGTCTGACTACAACTTGCAGGTGATAACACAACTCTATAAACTGATTATATTTGGTTCTGCTCATGAAAATGGATTTAAACAATATGAACTATATCCTTCATGTTTACTATCATATCACATCACCTGGTAGATAAAACAAATGTAATACAAGACAGGCGAGATAGTACAACAGTCAGTCTGATGCTTTCTGGCGGCTTCTCATTCACAGTAGCTTCACCGAGGTTTCCTCTGGCAGTATGTGAAAGTAGTCAGAGTATGTTGGAGGTCGCAGCCAATTAGAGAAGATGTAATCGATGGACCAGTGAACATGGCAGAACCAGAGGAGTAAAACGTCCATCTGAAACACAAGAAGAACAAGACGTTACTCAGCCTGCACTTTCACATTTATCAGATTTAACTGTTCTTGGTGAATTTTATTATGAAGATAAAGTCAAACAACACTGGCACCTCACATCCTCTGTAAGAAACCCTGAGTTACAGGCAAACATCTAAACCTGTGTCAAGTTACAGAGAAGAGGTTCAGATTAGGTAAATATAGCAGGAAATGATCCCACAGAGGGTGATGATCACCAAAACAGCAGAATTAATGAGTGGAGAAATGTTTTCTGCACTCTATTGCTCTGGACTGATGGCAGGTCAATAACAATAATAACAGGAAGCCAAATGTTTGTCTTAATGTCACCACTGGAGGCTGATGATGGTGGAAGACGGGCGAAATCTGGCTGCTCAGTAGAAAGAAGCAGAGCATCTGATCCGGACATGGAGGATACGAGGGTATGCCTGATGTCATGCCGTTTATTTATGCTGCAGATGTTCAAACTCCATACTAGATGCATTAAGTATAAAAAAAATATATGTTTGACATATTATTATATATATTATTATAACACGGACGTGTTATATTCAGATCATAAACGTTTGCTGGCTAACTGAGGATTCACAAAGAAAGAAAAGATGTAAGAACACAGAAATCTCTAAGATGAAGACGAGAAATTAAAGCAGAATACAGAAGAGGAAGAGGAGCCTGAACAGGTCATTGACTGTATGACAGGACGAAGCAACACAAATATAAGACTGTGTTAAATTACATGCAGCTTTTTAGTTATAAAACAGCTGAAATGAACATGTATGAATATATAATCCAATGCAGGTTTTGATTTCCACGTGTGAGACAGTTAATAATATATTATGTTCTTTGTTTTAATTACGGCTTCAGCTTCAAGTATTTAATATGAATATTTGAATCAAATACAATCAAACATGTTTTAACAATCAACAGTTCACTACTGAAGCTGAAGAAGCACTGATGTGATTTAAAAAGGTTGGTGAGTCCAGTAGTAAAATGTAGTTTTATATTCTCTGTCTTCTATATTTGTACTTAATCGGATCAGTTTGTAAAGATTTTTTCCTAAATGATCCACCGTGATTCAAACAATAAACTCTGAAAACCTCCAGGGCTGCAGGGCGACTTTTATTATAGAGACTTAAATCACTCCAGGTGTGCAAAAACAATCCAGTAGATGTAGACATAATAACCACCTTTCATTCATCCATCCTAAATTACACTTAACAGTGTTATTATTTATATTCCAGCTGTGTGTTGCAGCCAGTTTAAACACTGCCAGGCAGATTTCACAGCCATCAATCACAGCAACTCATGTGAAGAAAAGCGAGCACACAAAAGAGCCAGAATGATGTTACACATGAACACAAAGTACGAGGATGCTGCTGGACGTGGTTCAGGATCAGCTGGTTTCAATAGGTCACACTCATATTATCCTCCCTGTCTGCAGTAAACAATGTGGAAAAATGGTTGAATATTATCTGATCAATATCTTTTAAATTGCAAATAGAGCTAAATGGGATGCACACCAAAGAAGTCACATCCTACAGGGACCTTCACACTGAAATATCATTTCTCACATCTGATAGACTTTCAATGTAACTCTGATTTAAAGTTATAGAAATTAATTTATATAGAAATAAAAAAGTGTCAACTGAAAGCAGATAAGACACGTATTCATACTGCTGCAGATTTAATAATCACTGATTATTATTATTATCATGTTCATTCATTCAGTATGGCAGGAAAATGAAGAATTACAATGAACAACTAACTACTGCATGTTTCCATCAGAAGTCATTTCCGTCCATCCTGAAGTTTGTTCTGCTCATATATAGATTATATAGAAGGCTACACACTGAGGTTCAGAGCTAGCATGTTTTCATGTTGTCATTGTTTGTTTCAGTGCAAATATGACAACAAATATTTGCTGTGTTTGTTGTTTATTTGAATACCAAGTATTTGTTACCCCTGCATCAACTCACAGGGTAAATACTATTCATGCTTTACACATTATACAAATACAATTACAGCAACAAAACAGTCACCATGGAGACAATATCATATACAACCCAACATATGACAAAACCATATCATATCATATCATATCATATCATATCATATCATATCATATCATATCATATCATATCATATCATATCATACCATATCATACCATATCATATCATATCATATCATATCATATCATACCATATCATATCATATCATATCATATCATATCATATCATATCATAATCCATATCATATCATATCATATCATATCATATCATATCATATCATATCATACCATATCATATCATATCATATCATGTCATATCATATCATATCATACCATATCATATCATATCATATCATAATCCATATCATATCATATCATATCATATCATATCATATCGTATCGTATCGTACCGTATCGTATCGTATCGTATCGTATCGTATCGTATCGTATCGTATCGTATCGTATCGTATCGTATCGTATCGTATCATATCATATCATATCATATCATATGATATCATATAATATCATATCATATCATATCATATCATATCATATCATATCATATCATATCATAATCCATATCATCCATCATCCATACTGTGTATTTGTGTGCTTTTATAAACGGTAATGTTGTTGTAGGATTGCTGTTTTCAGATCTATCACGTACATATCAACAGGAGGTTAACGTTTCTATTTCTGTTTTAGATCACTCCACCTCAGCTCCATCATATTGTCCACATTTTGATTGTCTGGCTCTGAAAAGCTGCCGAGATTAAAAACCCAACGTCCCCTCAGAATAAACGCAGATTCACTTCAGTCTCAAGCCGTTCATTTGTAAAATAAAATAAAAGGTTGTCATCGGAGCATGTCTTGTTTTCAGTAAGGGTCTGATAAAGAGGGTTACTGCTGGTGCTAGTGTGCTGGGAGGAATGAGTATTAGATGTAGTGGTGCCAAACAGTGGCTTCTAATAATAGATCAATCACACAGACGGAGAGGCTGATTGGAAAGCCCTGCCAGGTACAATTTAAAACAGGAGCTTGTATAAGCATTTGACCCCATTCATACTCGTCTATTCTGTGTGTGTGTGTGTGTGTGCAGGCAAAGCAAACCAGCACTGCTGTATACATGTAAACACCTCCTGTCCTAAATGTGTGCAGGCCCATGCATGTCTGTGTGCACACACGTTGTGCTGCTGTGCACGTTCCTTTGTGAAAGCAGAGGGAGAAAGCGTGGGAGGAGGGATTTGGGGGTTTTGGAAATACCTACTACAATGAAAAGCCACTTTGCCTTTTGTTTGCCTTGCATGACAGTGGACAAAGCAAGCCACAAGTGGGGCTTAACATTCCATTTGGCTGAAGGAGAGGAAGGCAGCTGGCACCACGGAAAGGCCACGCTGTAGATGTGTGGTGTGGACGAGCCAAAAGGGCCATATTGGGTTTCCGAGGCCAGTAGGAATGCATGGGAACTAGAGGGTGGGGGGTGTGCTGGGACTCGAGGCAGGTTGCTGAGTTGTTGGGGGAAAGGGAAGAAGATATTTGGTGGTTCTTAAGCCTTTGATCTGAACAAAATGTCAGGGCACAGCAAATAATGTCCAAATCTATTTTCAGACATGGAAAAACATTGCTGGCTTCTTCTTTCTGTTAAAGTGATGCCTGAGTGTCATTCAGACATGATGTCTTTAATGTTGCATATTTCTATTCTCTACTGGAATATCTCTGCATGGTTTCCAGTTAAAACCTCCTTATTGATCTTATCCTGGTCCTTTATGCAGCCCCTCAGTTCATGAACACTTAAATACAATGATTACATTTCTGTTACATACGTCATATTAGTTTGGATCCAGATCACTTATCACTTAGACTTAAATATAACACGAGTCACAGTTGAATCCAACCAGGACTTGGTTTATGACTCCAGGTTAAGTTACCATCCAGTAAATGGTTTCTGTTTGCTGGCTGAAGCTCAATGTACTTGTAGGATCTGTGGTGTCAAAGAGTCCTTAAACAAGACACTGAAACACAAATTGCTTCCATTGTGTTGCATGAAAGGAAACGGTTGAATGAAATCGCTTGCAGAATAAATAGAATGAATATTGATGCCATGATTTGCAAAACTATTTTTTGACTGCTGCACCTGCAACTGCATCTTATTTAAATATTTGTTCATTGTCTCATGTGGTTTGGTGTGTGGTTAAGTCATAGTGTGTGTTGTGTGTGTGTGTGTGTGTGTGTGTACGTGTGTGTGCATGTGTGAGACGAGAGGTAAATACAAAGCCAGCGTGGCCTGCTGTGGATCCCATCACAGCCACAGAGCCAGATTAATGGACCTCAGCCTTTTGTGTCATGGTTTAGGAATGTGCTCCAGTTTCACACACACACACACACACACACACACACACCCTATGACACACAAAGTTGCACACACGGAGCTACTGAGTAACACCTCTCTTGTCAAAGTTCTCATACACTGGAGCAGCTCTAATCTAACTGGTCTATCTTCCCTTAGAAGCTTGTATATATATATATATATATATATATATATATGTGTGTGTGTCCTCACAGCTGAATCAAACTATTGTTTCAGTGAAGAGAAAACGAGGGAGAATTCAGATGTAAAACAAAACCGAAGGAGAGAAAGAACAGGTGGAAGAGAAGAGAAAGAGATAAACTTCCCGTTTACTGACTGAAGACTGAAGAAAACTGAAGCCGCGGATAAAAAGGACCTCATGTTGATCAGCTTGCACCAGCATGAATACAGATGAATGAAGTATGGATTAGCACTGCACATGTAAATCTCCAGAAGACCCTGTGGAAGCTTGTCTCCTCTTATCTGAACTGCAGGAGGATTACTCCACTCTGAACTCCATACTGGACAGAAAGCAGAGACAACACGGTGTCTTGTGTTTCATGACTTCGTCCAACATGAAGTTTTAACTGTGTCCTTGCGGCAGTGTTGCACTGCAGAGCTGCCACACCTCCCCCGAGGAAACGCTGTAATAGAAGAGCTCGTTGTGGAGTGCAACGGGAGGGGAAACCCTATATTGATCAGCTCAGTCCAACATGAATACAGATGCAAGATTAATGGCTTATGGCTTCAAGCTTGTGACTCTTTCTGCAGAACAACATGACAACATGGCCGTGTTGGACTGGCTTCATCTAGTTGGTATATTTTCACTGACATGAGTGAAAAGTCTCCTAAACATGTGACCAACATTCACACACGACTAAACAGCAGAAATATTTTGCTAAAAACAAAACACTGCTGGATCACATTTTCTCTGTTGTTACTTAACGTGTTTGACAAGTTGCAAACGTGCATCTTTGACTTCACAGAGATATTTAATTGCAGCTTCATTAATTTGAAAATATGTTGAGATTATGTTTGCCAACACAACATAAACTAAAGTGTCTTCCATATTAACGTTAATGAACCACACTGAACGAGCTTCACATCAACACGTTCAGACAATAAAACAACGTTGGTTAATCAATCAGAAAACATCAAGAGTAACAATACATATGGCTGCTAGAGGGCGCTGTCACCTGAACATTTATCTTAGCATTTATATAATCACTTTTAATGGTGTGTTTTTTTTAATTATTAGGAATTTTACAGATCCATAAAACAAAGCGTTCCCAGACATATTGTTGCTTCAGGTCTGATGATCGTAACAAATGTATATATATATATATATATATATAAATATATTATATGTTGTATGTTGTGTTAATTGAACAATCTTCTATGTATTAATATTCTCTGGTTAAAAGAGAATAAAAAATGACAAAACAACAACTACACAGCTGTCTGACAGTAAAGCAGATTTTAGAATATAATTTACATTTATATTGATTTTTTTTCATTCAGGTGATTAAAATACATTTTGTTGTTGCCCCCGTCAACAACAGCATATTGATCAGCTTCTGTGTCACTGGAGCAATCGATTGACCAAATACTACTATCCCTTTAAAGGATCCCTTAACCTATATTGATAAATGTGATTGAAAAAAAAACTACATATGAATGAATGCTGCATTTGTGATTCAAACAAGTAATAAAGAAGCTGTGCGGAGCTGCAGCAGAAACCACATGCAACCTGACACACACACTCACAATCAGGATGCAGTGTCTTTCTCATGTTAAGACACAACAGGCCTGTGCACCTGTTACTATTGAAACACAGCACTGTTACCACAGCTGCTTGTGCCTGTGCCATCACTTCTCTATCTGTCTGGTAGACAAATGCTGTCCTTACTGAGACGCTAGAAAAACGTGGCAATTATACTAATACACTGATATAAATACTCTGCAGATGAACAAGAAAACACAGATGTTCAACAGACAAAGTGATGGAAGAGAAATAAAAAAAAAAAAACACAGCTAAAGGAAGATGAAGTGAATTCAGTACTGCAGGAATTTAAAAGGAAGACTGAAAGATAGGAAAGAGAAATAAAGACAGAGAGAGCTTCAGCAGTTTGGTAACCGGCTTCATGCACTGAAGAACTGCTCTACTGCAGCAGTTGGCAGCTGACCATTAAAAAAAGATAAGCAATGAATGTCATCACTTCATTGTGACTTTTGACACTCATGTGAGAATCATAATTTTGTCGTTATCATGAGATTCACATATATACACCATGTGAAGTGCTCTCAAACATTTGTGTGGTGGAGATACGTCTCAGTAAAACCAAAGTGTCCAGCTGTAAATGTTGGCACAGGACAAACGGGAAAGTTGTAAAATATATAGATGTTGTTATCAAGCTAAAACCACCAGAATGATCCTTTTGAGACTTTACATTGAATTCATTCATAGAGCGGAGCATGGAGTCTCATACATGACACATTTGCCTCATGAAACATCCTCCTAGACCCTCGATATGAATAAGAAGGAACTTCAGGAGAGATGCATCTCCCAGGACGGACAGGAAACAGATGCTGTGTGCACTTTCCTTTTGACAGTAGAGAAGAATTATGATTCAACCCATGTTGCTTGATTTTGACCTTCCACTGAAAGGGTCTTTGTTGATGTGGACTCTACATGACGAGGATGTGACTACCAACACGGTGAAGCACAGTTCTGGCCAACCAACAGGTGTTTCATTACCACCCATACTTGAAGTCGACAGTCTGAAGATGAATGACAGTGTTCGAAGCTCAAAGAGTGGTACGGGGGTAGTTTTATTTTAAGAGAAGACTTGATAAAAATCAAGTTATTATATATTGGATTTAAATTTCAGAAGAGCCACATTGTCTTTCAGAGACATTTCCAGAACACAGCAGCTTGTTTCTGTGCTCCTCCACCATATGCATCTCCTTCCTATCGCCCTGTCGACAGAGGAAGAGTCAACGTTTTCCCTCTTCTGACAGAAAGGCTGACACACCATCTACAGTATCTTGACACGCGCTGTCTCTACATCCCTGCATGTCAGCATATCCTCTGTTCCCCCTCTGCCTGTCTTCTTTTCCATAACAGTGCATTATCAAAGTCTGCCACACGGATTCCTACATATCAGCTGCATATAGAGACATTTTACTTGATAGAATGAAGAAAGCAACCGCTGTCTGGGGAAACTGTGCTTGTTTGTCAGTTTTGTGTGTTATATTGAAACTGCAAATACTTCTCACTTTTTATAACTGATGTAGAATTTGCTGCTTTGTCTTATGTTAGCTCTTCTTGTGCCTGTTACTTTCCTGTTTGATGTTTTCCGCTCAATTGTTTTAATATGAAGCTTTCTTTTTGAAAGTGCTATAAATAAATATTCATTGACTTACTTACATTATTTGCCTTAGATCTGAGCTATAGATGCAATGAATGAAACAAAGGAATGCAGAGGAGGAAAATGAGACAGAAAACTGCCTTCAAATTAGACGACCTGCTGAGTGACACCACGAAACAAGCAGAAAATAAAGTTGTATTTCTCTCATTCACTCGTTTTTTATTTCTTTTATGAAAGGATCTGATCGTCTAATTACACATGCAGTAACTTATTCAGGTACTGCAGTGTAGACGTGGAATAAATGCAACTACATGCAGCTTCATGCTAATCAGGATGTCAGATTTCATCCTAAAATAATAAAAATCAGTTCTGAAAACCATCAGCTACAGATTCACACATTAAATCATGTTTTTAAACATTTTAGATTAATCTAGTTCTTCACTTATAGATGCTCTCCTGATCGGAGAGGAGAAGAAACGAAAGAAAAATGGAAGAAAAACGGAATAAGTGAATAGGAAAGAAGATGAGTGACATGGAGATCAAAGAAAAGGAGAAAAGGGTGAGGAGAGATTATGAGAGAAGTGTGATGTAGAGGACTGAGAACGAGAGAAAAGACTGCCAGACATGAACAACACAATGATCTGTCATTTCTAACATGATCACATATCTGTTCTGAAATCCTAATAATATGTCACATTTTGGTGATGTGGCTCTATGGATGAAGGAGGCAGAGGAGAAGAGAAAAAGAAGAGAAGTGAGGAGAGGAAATGAAAAGACGGGGAGTGAGATGAGGCAGAGGATAGCAGAGACAACAAATAGAAAGCAGCAATACAACAGAGAAAACAATGAAGTGCAGACAAGTGGAAAGTAAAGGAGAATGAAAAATATGAGCTTGCTGCGCTGCACACAATATCGCTGTCAGTAAACAAGTAGAATGACATCAGTAGCTACATGATCACCTCATACAATAGATTTAAAATACATTTAAAAATGCCACTTGTCTTTCTTTTATGAATATTCGTCTTCTTCATAAAAACAAACCTCAAGGTTGCAACGGTTGGACGCCTCTGTGTGTTTTATGCTGAACACCAAACGTGTGGGAACGTACTAGAACAGTACGTGATTGTGTTTTCATAACAAATACTGTTTCTGCTTTTTCAAAGCCGAGGAGACGGAGAATAGGGAGGAAGAGATGAAGCAAGATGCAGGGAGGAACAGTTGAATGAGAGAAGAGAAAGAGAGAGAAGAGAGAGAAGAGAGAGAAGAGAGAGAAGAGAGAGAAGAGATGAAGCAAGATGCAGGGAGGAACCGTTGAATGAGAGAAGAGAGAAGAGAGAGAAGAGAGAGAAGAGAGAAGAGAGAGAAGAGAGAGAAGAGAGAAGAGAGAGAAGAGAGAGAAGAGAGAGAATAGAGAGGAAGAGATGAAGCAAGATGCAGGGAGGAACAGTTGAATGAGAGAAGAGAGAAGAGAGAGAAGAGAGAGAAGAGAGAGAATAGAGAGAAGAGAGAGAAGAGAGAGAATAGAGAAGAGAGAGAAGAGAGAAGAGAGAGAAGAGAGAGAAGAGAGAGAAGAGAGAGAAGAGAGAGAAGAGAGAGAAGAGAGAGGAAGAGATGAAGCAAGATGCAGGGAGGAACAGTTGAATGAGAGAAGAGAGAAGAGAGAAGAGAGAAGAGAGAAGAGAGAGAAGAGAGAGAAGAGAGAGAATAGAGAAGAGAGAGAAGAGAGAGAAGAGAGAGAAGAGAGAGAAGAGAGAGAAGAGAGAGAAGAGAGAGAATAGAGAAGAGAGAGAAGAGAGAAGAGAGAGAAGAGAGAGAATAGAGAAGAGAGAGAAGAGAGAGAAGAGAGAGAATAGAGAAGAGAGAGAAGAGAGAAGAGAGAGAAGAGAGAGAAGAGAGAGGAAGAGATGAAGCAAGATGCAGGGAGGAACAGTTGAATGAGAGAAGAGAGAAGAGAGAGAAGAGAGAGAAGAGAGAGAATAGAGAGGAAGAGATGAAGCAAGATGCAGGGAGGAACAGTTGAATGAGAGAAGAGAGAAGAGAGAAGAGAGAGAGAGAGAGAGAAGAGAGAGAAGAGAGAGAATAGAGAAGAGAGAGAAGAGAGAAGAGAGAATAGAGAAGAGAGAGAAGAGAGAGAAGAGAGAGAATAGAGAAGAGAGAGAAGAGAGAGAAGAGAGAGAAGAGAGAAGCTACGAAGACGACACAGTTAAGAATGGCTGCTATGTGACAACAAGGTCAGTGAAGAGATTACTCAGGTCTAGATGGTGGAGACGCACACATACAGACACACACATACAGTCACACACATACAGTCACATACAGTCAGACACATACAGTCACACACATACAGACACACACATACAGTCACACACATACAGTCACACACATACAGTCACACACATACAGTCACACGCATACAGTCAGACACATACAGTCACACACATACAGTCACACACATGACAGAAACCATGTTGGGAGAAAAGGGATGAAAGGAGGTGAGGTCCACATGGGGGACTGTTCAACATTCGTCATCATCCTCTAATGACCACATGGTTATTATTATTGTAACTGTGGCAACAAAGGTCCCTAAACACATTTCTTTTCCAACACCGTGACAGTTTTGGAAGCTACAGACAGATGATGTCGTCCTTCCGATAGAGGCGAAAACTCCTGGAGCGCATGAAGCAACACGTCATTTTGCCGTTTAATTTGGACGAATAGAATTTCAGTTCACTGGCCATGAGCGCTGACCAGTCTCAAAAACACAAAACATACACACACACACACACACACACACGTCGAGCCTCGAGCAGAGATCATGTTGACATTCTCTGTGAGCACAGCCGGTTGTTGTGTGGTATGTTTGTAATATCAGCAGCTCAGAAAACGTTCATGCAATGTTCAGGGCTAATCTAAATTAGATTGGGGTGGATTAGGGAGGCTGAGAGGGGAGGCGGCATGCTCATCATTCCCTGGCAGCTCCTCTGACACCGGTTCAGTCATGCAGACACACCAAGGCCACCAGATAGGAAGAGAAAGTGTTATCTCAACATTTCAGCTCACATGTATGTGGGGGTCTAAATGGGTTTTAAATAAATAACCGAAAGAAGGAGAGAACGAGGTGACAGACATGACACAGCCCGTCCAAAATGTGTTACAACAGGGTCATGGGCATTTTTTACTGTTTGTTGGGTTGTTGGCTGGACTTGTTCTTAAATTATAGCTTATGATGGATAAACTGATTACTAGTAGCTCTATCTATGTCTTATGTCACTCTGTTTGTAATAGAGAAGAGAGAGAAAGGAAAACAGAGCTTTGGGTTTCAAGTCAGGTTCAAGCACAAAAAAACTGGATCTGAGTCGGGCTTTGAGAAAACTTTCAGGCCTGTGCGGTTTTCTAACTTTGGGCATTATTGGCAGAGTAGTAAATAGTTGTGATAGATGAACCTGACTCTACACGCTTCGCACCTCATCAAGGTTGGATAAACACTAACTAAAACAAATTATACACTGGAGTGATGCCTGTGTGAAGGCCAGCAATAATGGGGACATGTATGCATGTTAGTGGATTGTGTTAAACTTCTTTACATCATAAATCAGTGATGTCAATGTTCAGTTTGTTATCAATACTGATAGTGATCATTCTTATGAAAGCCTAGAATTCATGTTGAATGATATGTTGACATTACAAAATATATTTCTAAAC
The DNA here is from genome assembly GCA_036937835.1 of Pampus argenteus. Lineage (NCBI taxonomy): Eukaryota > Metazoa > Chordata > Actinopteri > Scombriformes > Stromateidae > Pampus > Pampus argenteus. The sequence goes on along the minus strand of CM072863.1, from coordinate 855,017 downwards.
TATTCCTGGAGAGAGGAAGATCCTGCCGTTTCTTTGATGTCCCCACTGACCACAGGTTGAGGGATGGAGCTGAAAATCTTTAATGAGATTTACTCCCATGACTGAAGGCCACGTTGTGGTCTGATCCCCATTAAAATGTAAAAGGGTCATCTCAGACCAGCTGGAAGCTTCAAGTAAAAGAAAAGACCTCAAGATCACGTGTTCACAGGACTCGACTGCCCTAAAACCTTCAAAAACACCAATAATTAATATTAAAAATCATACTCACATGTTGTAGTAAAGAAATAGGAACGTATGGCACCTTAATGAGTGCCACTGCCACCACTTATTATACAGTACAGGGGCTTTTAAACTATATATCTTCATATTTTTGAAGGTACATCCATTATTTGTTGAAAGCACTAAGAGTCCATTAGTTAAATCCATTAGTTAATGTAAATGTGTCCAACGTTACTCTCAAGTCAACAGACTTAATGAAACGCTTTTAGGTGTCGGTTTATGCAAATGAAGTTCAAAAACTCACAAACACTTTGATTGTTATCAGTCATTGAATGGGCGTTATGAGTTGTTATCAGGTTAGAAGAGGGTTCATGTTATCATCTGTTCACATGGTTGATTCCCGACACGAATAAAAGGAGTAAGAGACATTTAGTTCAGTTCAGATAACATCTGATGTTCTTACCTGATGCAGGTTGGGTGGTGGTTAGTTAGTTATATAGCACTGTTTGAGTTTGAGTTAGATTTCACATTTCACATGTTCTGGCATCGTTGTTGGACACTAACGAGGTTAAAGGTCAGTTAAAGATGAAATATGAAGGCGGGTGGAGGATTGAATCAGGGCAGACTGGAGGATGAACACCAGCATCATCTGTCACTGATGGCTGTCAATCATTTACCTCTACCATCGTGATGTCGTGATTTAAAAGAGCCCTCATAGATTAAATTACTCTATTTGACTTTTTACTTGCAAGGTTTTAATTGCACTTACAGTAAGAGTTACAGTGTAGTAGTACCAACTACTGTCTCTCCTCTGCTGTGTGCAGTTCACACAGCAGAGGAGAGACAGTTGAACCAGCATTAGCCAACATTAAGTGGACAGTGTGCCTCAACCAAGGCTGTGTTTATGAAAAACTGGTGGCACATTGAAATTTTAGCCTGCGACTGCATTTATTTATTTATTTATTTATTTATTTATTTATTTATTTATTTATTTATTTATTTATTTATTTATTTATTTATTTATTTATTTATTTATTCATTTATTTATTCATTTATTTATTTATTTATCAGCCTAATCTGCCTACCACATCTTGTGGCTTTATTTAGGTAACCAGAGAGCTCCTATTGTGTCTGTTTCTTTTCTGTTTTGTTTATTATTATTGTATAATTAATCATATCTGGAGGAATGATTTTTGACTCCAGCTGCATGGTGGGAGGTTGGTAACCTACTCAACACATTCACATTTCAAGAGCGAAAACATTTGTAGTGTAACCGGCCTCCTGAAGATGAAGCTGAACTCCATCAGTGAAGTTCAAGCATTCCTTCTTTAGGCCAACCTCTTCCTCTTCCTCTTTTTTCTTTTTTTTTTTGCAGCAGTATTTGAAGTTAAAAAGACAGCCTGACCTGCCTGCTTATGTACAAACTGTTCCCTTTGAGGACATTACATGATTACATGACACATTTACTGATGTTGCATAGTTGACTGTTTACATTGTTGACATACTTCGTTACACTTCTTAAATATTGCAGTTTCATTACTGGTTTTATACCAGTTAACATTGTGCTATTATCATGTGCATGAACCAACATGCGACCGTGTGTCCTCGTCTGACATGTTGCAGTTCTGAAGAACTTATCTCAACTCTTCAGATCAAAGTAAAAACACTGAAACTCCCTTTAATCACTTGTTGTTTTAGTCCCTTTAATGAATAGACTTGTGACATTCCTTTGATATACCACTGTACTCCTGTTCCTCGCACATCACTATGATCTATATCTTCAACATCCTCGGTACTAAAAGAGTGATTGAGCCTGGAAGTCAAAAAGTCAATCAGCCGTGTTTACTGTCCTGATGGAGCCGAGTTGTTGCTGTAAGCTGAAGATAGAAAATGTCTATGAATCAAAGGAGCTTTAAGAACAGAAGCTTTATTCCCTGCAAGTATTTGAGTCCTGCCAGCTCTCTTCTTTAGACAATCCTTTAACTTGTTGTTTATGCCTTGCAGGTATTGGCGGGTGCTCAAACAACTGATAAAGGAATGCAAGGGCAAAAACATGAAATAACAGAATGAGGCGTGAGGATGTATAGAAACACAAGCATGAATATCCTCCAGCGCTCACACATTCCCCTCCTACACACAGGAAGTTGCACAGATCAGCAGTATACACAATTTGTTTCACCTACTGCAGTATTAGATATTAAAACATTCAAATAAATGTCGGCACTTTTCTTAACGTAGACGATGAAAGTTCAGGCCGCGGTTATCATAGTAACACCTACATTTGTATAATTTATGGATTTTGTTTGGTTTGGTTTTTATGGCTTTGCAATGAAAACTTCAGATACAGACGTGTGTTGTAGCCGTAGCCATGCTGTTTATCATGTTAACGTTGCTGCTATCAGCCCTGAATATAAGACAGTTAGTTATTGGCAGGCCCGCGTGTTGAGTTTACTGTCACAGGTCACAGAACAGTACTATAACTCAGGCTACAGTTATATCCAATGCAGCCCTATAATCATGGCAGCATGCGGAAGTCGTGCTCTGTTCACACTTTGTTGCTGCATACCTGCAGCCACACCGCTCACATGACTGGACTTCCTTAAGCTCCGCCTCCACCCAGCATCCACCTGGAGGCCCTGAGTCTGAGGTTATTATCGTCTTGTGTGAAGTGATGAGGTCAGAGCCTCAACACCAAATATTAATGTCATACATGCTCTAGATCTAAATAATAATCTGCTCCACTTGTTTAAGCCGACTGAACGTTGTCTATGGAGACAATGAACGACTCCTCCCACCCTTGATGCTTGATGCACATTGGCTCATAGCATAGCAACAACCTGTTTATGTACAGTTAGGAAGGATGTATAGCATGGACACCCCAGCGTATGGCTGGGAGTGACTGATATAGAGCAGGCTGCACATGTAGACATGTTGAATGTGATATAGAGGGGAGTGAACGGGCTGATGACAGACAGTACCTGGCACGTCGAGGTAGAACATTTAAACAGCGTGTGCTTGGAAAGTAAATTTCATCCTCCCTGTTCTTTTAAACTAACCTCATTGCAGATACTCTCCTTATCTACACCAGTGGGAATCACACACACAGTGGGAATCACACACACAGTGGGAATCACACACACAGTGGGAATCACACACACAGTGGGCATCTCAGCATCACCGAGCTGGGACTTTACACCGTGTAGGAAAAGGATTTGCAGCTCTTTGCTCAGATTGGCAGATCTCACTCCCTTAATTCATTTTTCTCAATGTGTATATGCATCTTCCACGAAGGGGAGTGTAAGTCAGACTTTACTCTTTTTACCAGAAAGTCAACCTCTACAGATATGAAAGGTTGTACTGACAGTTTGTTAAACGTATCAGCTGTAATAACCAACTAGCCAAATGATGAAGGATTCAACAGGGAGTCAGAGGGCTGAGTTCAAATATGCATGTTGTGTCTGCCTCGCTCCTCTAAACAGACACAGAAATCCCTTTTTGGAAAATCCAAGGACGAAACATGCTAAGAATCCTGAGAATGCCCCTGCAGCTACGTCCTGTCCTCTCTTCCTTTCTTTTTGTCTTTATCTCCACTGGTGATTCATAGACCTCAGAGGGGTATTATCCCCCTGCTTACACACACACACACACACACACACACAACCCTGCATACCTGTCTCTTACACCATGTCTCTCAGTCAACCATAATACACAACACAGATAACAGATAACAAACAGCTCCAAAGCTTAAAACGAAGACTTTACTTAAACCTCTAATAACAGTTGATGTGTTCACAGGTTGTTTATTTCCACGTCTCTCTGACGTTCAGAATACACACAAAGTTGTACACACACATTTTGAGAAATAAAACACTTCTACACATACACACCTGAAAGCTGACATGTACCCTCTGCTTCAGTTCATTGCTCCCTTTGTTCACTTTCCCTGCCGTTCTGACCCGTCGTTCCTCTGAGTCTTGCAGAGTACATCTCTAATAGACAATAAGACAGCAGGACAGAGACGGAGGACGGAGGAGAGAGATGAAACAGAAACAATCTGTCCTGGACTAATGAAAGGAGCGGGATGGTAAAAGTAAAGGTTTAAAACATCAATCAGAGTGTTGCTTAATGAGATAAAGAAGAGGGCAGGAAGAAGGAGGAGCAGGGAAAGAAGTGAGGTATAAGATGCTTTACTTTTCTTTTACCTCATTAATATCAGTAACAGCATCTTTAGATGAAAGCAAACACGTCAGGTACGGAGTTGAATTGGATCTCTCGTACAGATTTAGTTTTAGCATTGAACATTGAGACTAATGAAGACGTGTGATCAAAAGCTGACGGTCACTACGACGACACTAATCCATTTTTGGATTGTAGTCTTGTTGCTTTAACTTCTTCCCAGACGCTCCTGTGATCCTGAACCAGCATTACAGAAGCAAAGTTGTCCTGCAGGTGGGAAGATGTCATTTAAGGTTAAGAAAACGTGGACTGTGTCTGCTGCTGTGGTCCTGCGTGCGTTGTAACCTATTCTCATTTGAGCGACCTGCTTTACGGTAAGCGTATTCTGTCACTTCCGGTTACTGGTGTTACTGACACGGTGCTCTCTGTTCTGCTCACCTAGTTATATTGTCATATATTCCTCACATTGGCGAGTGTTTTTACAACTTTGCACCACCACATAGACTTGTTCTGTTTGTACACGGACAGGTCTCTTAACTTTAGCAACCACAGTCCGATAGTTTTTATCAGTTCGCTGTCTGACTTACTAGCTAGCCTAGCTAGAAAATGGCTTCTCTCTCATCTCCCACTCTCTCTTCTCCTCTCTCCTGCTCTGTGTGTAAGATGTTTAGTTACTCCTCGTCCTCCTTTAGCGAAAATGGTAAATGCATTAAATGTAATTTATTTGTAGCTCTGGAGGCGAGGGTTAGCGACTTAGAGGCACGGTACCGCACCACCGAAAAATCAGTTAGCAAGTCCCCTGTAGCCGGTGCGGTACCACCGAAGGCAGCTGTAGCTAGCCGTCCCCCGGTAGTTCCCGAGCAGCCGGGAGGCTGGGTGACTGTTCGAAGGAGGCATAGCCCCAAACAGAAGCCTACGGTACACCACCAACCACTCCACGTATCAAACAGATTTTCCCCACTCAGCGACACACCCGCTGAGAGGCCAACTCTGGTCATTGGCAGCTCAATCTTAAGAAACGTGAAGTTAGCGACACCGGGGACCATAGTTAAATGCATCCCGGGGGCCAGAGCGGGCGACATTGAGTCTAATTTAAAACTGCTGGCTAAAGATAAGAGGAAATATAATAAAATTATTATTCACGTCGGCGGTAATGACACCCGGTTACGTCAATCGGAGGTTACTAAAGTTAATGTGTCATCGGTGTGTGAATATGCAAAAACAATGTCGGACTCCGTAATTTTCTCTGGTCCCCTACCCAATGTAACCAGTGATGACATGTATAGCCGCATGTCGTCATTTCACCGCTGGTTGTCGAGGTGGTGTCCAGATAATGATGTGGGCTTTATAAATAATTGGACACCTTTCTGGGGAAAACCTGGTCTGATTAGGAGAGACGGCATCCATCCCACTTTGGATGGAGCAGCTCTTATATCTAGAAACATGGTCAAGTTTATTAGTCGATCAAATCCATGACAATCCAGAGTTGAGACCAGGAAGCAGAGCTGCAGTCTTACACGCTTCTCTGCGCCTCCACTAGAGCAGTTGCCCACCCAATCATCTAGTATAGAGACTGTGTCTGTCCCCCGTCCACCTGCATTATTTAAAGATAAAACAAACAGAAGAGGAGTAAATCATAAAAACCTGATAAAAATTAAATCAACATCTCCAAGAGTCCAAAACAAGATAATTAAATGTGGACTCTTGAATATTAGGTCCTTGTCCTCTAAAGCTGTTTTAGTAAATGAATTAATATCTGATTATGATATTGATTTACTTTGCCTCACTGAAACCTGGTTGCAGGAGGATGAATATGTTAGTTTAAATGAATCCACTCCCCCCAGTCATTGTAATACTCATATTCCTCGAAGTACTGGTCGAGGTGGTGGAGTTGGAGCCATATTTGACTCTAGTTTACTCATTAATCCTAAACCTAAACTAAATTATAATTCATTTGAAAGTCTCATTCTTAGCCTGACTCACCCAACCTGGAAAACATTACAGCCAATATTATTTGTTATATTATATCGAGCTCCAGGTCCTTATTCTGAATTTCTATCTGAATTTGCAGAATTTGCATCAGGCTTGGTCGTTAAATCAGATAAAGTAATTATTGTAGGTGATTTTAATATTCACGTCGACAACCATAGTGATAGTCTTAGTACTGCATTTATCTCTTTGCTAGACTCAATTGGCTTCTGTCAGAGTGTAAACAAACCGACTCATTGTCTGAATCACACTCTTGACCTTATACTCTCATATGGCATTGAAATTGATCATCTAATAGTCTTTCCACATAATCCTATCCTATCTGACCATTTTCTAATAACCTTTGAGTTCATACTACTGGACTATAAGCCTTTTTTCAGAAACTCCTACAGCAGATGTTTATCTGACAGTGCTGTAGCCAAATTTAAGGAAACAATTACTATAGTATTAAATTCAATGCCATGTCTTAATGTTACAGAGGACTTAGCAGCTTCCTGTAGCCCCTCACACATAGATCAGCTCGTTAGTAATACTACAGAGTCATTACAGACAACTCTTGACTCTATTGCACCTATGAAAAAGAAGACAATAAAACAGAGGAGGTTAGCACCATGGTATAGCCAGCACACTCACAAATTAAAGCAAGAGGCACGTAAATCTGAACGTAAATGGCGTGCCTCTAAACTGGAAGAATCTCGCCTAGCCTGGCAAGATAATCTTGCAATTTATAGGAAGGCTCTGCGTAATGCCAGAACAGCCTATTATTCCTCATTAATTGAGGAAAATAAGAACAACCCCAGGTTTCTCTTCAGCACTGTAGCCAGGCTAACAGAGAACCACAGCTCTATTGAGTCATCTATTCCTTTAAACCTAACTAGTAATGACTTCATGAGCTTCTTTAATGATAAAATTATAAATATTAGAGACAAAATTCATCACCTTTTGCCCTCATCAGGCAGTCATCTGATTTCAGATACAGCAAGTTTGGAAATAGCTATAAAATCTGACATATATTTAGACTGCTTTTCTCCCGTCGACATTAAACAAATAACTACAATAATTACTTCATCTAAGTCGTCAACCTGTCTCTTAGACCCCATCCCAACCAGACTGCTTAAAGATGTATTACCTTTAGTTAGCCCGTCCTTATTAAATATGATTAATCTGTCTTTATTATCAGGATATGTACCACAGTCCTTTAAAATAGCTGTGATTAAGCCTCTTCTTAAAAAACCAACTCTAGATCAAGAGGTTTTAGCCAATTACAGACCAATATCAAACCTTTCTTTCATCTCTAAGGTACTTGAGAAAGCCGTAGCCAACCAACTATGTGACTTTCTCCACACAAACAGTTTATTCGAGGAGTTTCAGTCAGGATTTAGAGTAAATCATAGCACAGAGACCGCACTAGTTAAAGTTACAAACGACCTCCTAATGGCATCAGACAAAGGACTCATCTCTATACTTGTCCTATTAGATCTTAGTGCCGCATTTGACACCATTGACCATCAGATTCTCTTACAGAGACTGGAATACCAAATTGGCATTAAAGGAACCGCCCTAGGCTGGTTTAAGTCATATTTCCTAGACCGTTCTCAGTTTGTTCATGTTCATGATGAATCCTCCATGCAAACCAAAGTTTCTCATGGAGTCCCACAAGGTTCTGTATTAGGGCCACTTCTTTTCAGTTTATATATGCTTCCCTTAGGGAACATTATTAGGAATCATTCAATTAACTTTCACTGTTATGCTGACGACACCCAATTATATTTATCGATCAAGCCTGATGAAACCAATCACTTGACTAGACTTCAAGCATGCATTAAGGACATAAAAAATTGGATGACCCACAATTTTCTGAAGCTAAATTCAGAAAAAACTGAAGTTCTCCTAATAGGACCCAAACACCTTAGAAACTATCATTCCAGAGATTTAGCCTTAGATGGGATCACCCTGGCCACCAGCTCCACCGTAAAAAATCTTGGCGTTGTTTTTGATCAAGACTTGTCCTTTAATAACTATATAAAACAACTTTCGAGGACTGCATTCTTCCACTTGCGTAACATTGCCAAAATCAGACGCATCATTTCTCAAGTGGATGCAGAAAAACTAGTCCATGCATTTGTTACTTCTAGGCTGGACTATTGTAACTCTTTGCTATCAGGCTGCTCTAATAAGTCTCTTAAGAGTTTGCAGCTGATTCAGAACGCTGCTGCACGTGTTCTGACAGGAACCAAAATCAGAGATCACATCTCTCCCATTTTGGCTTCCTTGCACTGGCTACCCGTTAAATCTAGAATAGAATTTAAAATTCTTCTCCTAACTTACAAAGCTCTTCATGGTCAGGCACCATCATATTTAAAAGAGCTCATAGTACCTTACCACCCCACTAGAACATTGCGCTCCCAGGATGGTGGGTTCCTTGTGGTTCCTATAGTGTCTAAAAGTAGATTGGGAGCCAGAGCTTTCAGCTATCAAGCTCCTCTTCTGTGGAATAAACTACCACTCTGTGTTCGGGAGGCAGACACGATCAACACCTTTAAGAGTAGACTTAAGACTTTCCTGTTTGATAAAGCTTATAATTAGGGCTGGCTCAGGTCATCCCTTAGTTATGCTGCCATAGAACTAGACTGCTGGGGGACTCACATACTCTCTCGCTCTCTCTCTCTCTCTCCTTATCTATCCATCTATCTAATCCATCTATCTATCATGTTACTAATTAAACTTCTTCCCCGGAGTTTCTGTGCTCTCTCGCCCAGCAGGTTCTTGTGGACTTTGTCTGCTGCTGTGGTCCTGCGTGGCGTCTACTGCATGTGTTGTCACCATCATCATTGTTACCATATCCCCATTACAGTTTATAGTTATGTAATGATTTGCTGCTACTGTAATAATTCATCATTCATTGTAACCTATTCTTATCATCAACTGTAATTCATTATTATTCATTGTACAATATGTGGAGTGTACAATATGTGTGTGTTGATTTGTTCTGTACATGTGACATCATTGCACGTCTGTCCGTCCTGGGAGAGGGATCCCTCCTTTGTGGCTCTTCCTGAGGTTTCTTCCACCTTTTTTCCTGTTAAAAGGTTTTTTGGTGGGCAAGTTTTTCCTCACTCGAATCGAGGGTCTAAGGACAGAGGGTGTCACTCCCTGTACAGATTGTAAAGCCCTCTGAGACAAATGTATTTTGTGATTTTGGGCTATATAAATAAAATTTGATTTGATTTGATTTGATTAATATTCATGTAATTCATTATAATTCATTGTGAGTGTACATCATGTGTGTGTTGATTGTTCTGTACATGTGACATCATTGCACGTCTGTCCATCCTGGGAGAGGGATCCCTCCTCTGTGGCCCTTCCTGAGGTTTCTTTCAAAGCCTTTAAGGTGGCCCTTCATATCTGACGGAGGAGAATCATTAAGTAAGGCGTGTCCTTGACAACATGTAAGGGCCGTAGGTTCGTTAGCAGCACTTCTCTCCCCAGACGATCTCCAACCGTCTGGTTTAAACTCAAATGAGTTTAAATGATCCTGAACCAAAGTTGCAAAAGTGTCCCACAGGTGTTTAACAGGTTAACAGAGTATTTAAAAAAATAAAACTGCAACTGTACAGAAACTTTTATTTCTCTTCAGGGTTTTGAGTGAACTAAACCTTTAGAGCTGCAGTGATGAGTCAGTGGATCAGGAGAAAACACATTGATCATGATTAATCATTTCTCAAACACTCTTCTCCTTGAAGGTGAAGGTTTGCTGTATCCCCTCGTCATAAAGGATAGTAATAAAAATACTTCCTGCGGAGGAGGCCCGACTCCCAGCCTCATGTGTCTGTGTCATTTACAGCAGCTCTGTGTGTGTGTGGGCTGCAGGATGAAGGATTGTTGTGTGTTTCGGTTTGCTTATGTGTGGTTGGAGTCTGTGTTTAAAAGTGGACCTAATCTTTAATTATGCTTTGCATTTGTTACTGACATTGTTTTCTGTGTATGTAATTATATAGAGAGAAAGCAGGAAGGAGACAGTTTCATCCTCTGTTCAGTCAACACATACTCTCATTTTCATAGTTTTCTGTCTCTCTTTGACACAGGAGTTGATCATAAATACAACCTGTTAACTATTTGATGATCATAAAAGTGTTTAATAAAATGAACAAAACTACAGATTAACGGCAGCAGCAGTGGTATTGATCATATTGACACTGAGCAGTGATCATAGACATATTTAAATTTATGACATGATAACTTGGGAGTCAATGAGACTTTTAAACAGCATGTTCTGTTCTTTTAGGTGATTTTAAAACGTCTATTCATGAATCAGAGGACGTACGACTGGATGAGAGAGGACGGATGTGACCACATCTCATGTATCATTTGTCTGACCAACAGTTTAAAACACACATTTTCAGTTTATTAGTTTCAGTTTATTAAAGAAAAACAGCAAATCTGTACAAATAATCATTTAAACCTTTTATCAACATGTGCTGACCTGCTCAGCGTAAAATACTTTTATTCACCTGCTAGTTTTTTACTTTAATTAAGTGGGTTTTAAATGGTACTTTTTACTCTTACTTTCTAATTGTTTAATGTATTTTTACTATACATTTCCAGTCCTGATTAATTATTGACTCATCAGTTGTTGTTTTGTTGTTGCTTCCTTCCAGTCTCCTTTTCCTTCTTGTCTCTGTGTGTTTATGAAGCAGATTCATAAAGCTCCAACATACTGGCAAATACTTTGCTGGCAGATGTGTCGCCCTCAACAAATATGCATCTACTCACGTCTCTCCGCTGACTTTGTATGCAATCACAGCACCTCTATAATTTGCTTCACGCTCTGTCTGAACACAGTCAGTGTTAGTAGTTGTGTTGTATATGTGGGTAGTTTGACAATGTGTGTGTGTGTCAAGCAAATCCCACATGACAAATTGAATTTTCCCTGTCTTATCTGATCCACCATTTCAAAAGGACCAATTTCAACTGGCAGTGTGGAATATGTGGTTTTAGATGCAGGTTTACAGTTTACACAAAGGTAAGAAAAGCAGCGCATCGCTCCAACCAAGTATTACTCTCTCCTTTCAGCTGTCACATTAGTGCCTCGTATCTTATAAAAAAGTCCACATTCTCTCATAAAGAGTTTGGAAAAGTTTTTTCTCTGTGTAATAATGAACCATATTCAACTGAGTGGACTGAAAAAAACATTTGAGGTAAGAAAGAGACAGAAACCAAAAATACAAACAGATCTTCAGTTACAAGGACTAAACATGGAGGCTGTTATCAGTATGTGACCTTTATCTGCTCCTCTTATCGATATCGGCCGTTCCACTTCGATTCTACCTGTTTTTAATCAAGTCTGTTACTAAGAGAGATTATATGCTTTCCTATATCCCCCACAGCAAACCGTCATCCAATCAATTCATTTCTTTGGTGTTGTAATATATCCTCAACTGCAACACAATCACGTCCTTAACTGTATGAAGACTTTCTGTGCATGCATATCTGCCATATAACATATTAACATTTTATATGTATGTTGGATTGCTCATGTTAACACATATGTGTTTGTCTTGTCTGAAATACATATATACTTATAATATAATATGAAAATAATGATCGGACCTGTTTCTACCTTCATGTGTGTTGTATTCATGTTGTAGGACGTCAGCTGGTGTTTGCATGTGTGTTTGTTGTGTTGTGTGTTTGTTGTGTTGTGTGTTTGTTGTGTCGTGTGTTTGTTGTGTTGTGTGTTTGTTGTGTTGTGTGTTTGTTGTGTCGTGTGTTTGTTGTGTCGTGTGTTTGTTGTGTTGTGTGTTTGTTGTGTCGTGTGTTTGTTGTGTCGTGTGTTTGTTGTGTTGTGTGTTTGTTGTGTTGTGTGTTTGTTGTGTTGTGTGTTTGTTGTGTAGCGTACATGACACTGAAACAACAACCTGCTGTTCAACTTTCCTTCATCAACTCATCTTTGTTCCTAAACAATCAACATTATTATAACTGAACTGCAACAGTAAATTATACACATACGTACACACCAACTTCCTGTGTGTGACAGAGAGAGACAGACAGTGTTTTTACTACACTACATGTGTGTGTGTGTGTGTGTGTGAAAGAGAGAGCTTATCCTTCTTTACAAAGGGTAACCAGCTGTGTTGACAGAAGATGCTGATTCTCTATTCTCTACTCTTCTTCTCTCCCAACCCTCTCCTTCCGTTTAGCCTCATACACACACACACACACACACACACACACACACACACACATTCACCAATGAATCTTGTCAGTTTTAATAAATAGTTACATCTTTCAAGCTGCTGACGTCGCACAGAGAAGCAGATCAGAGCAGGAGGACGGCCGACGTCCTGCTGAACAATATAGAACCAAACTGAACTCTGACTGATCTGCATTCGTTCACACACAAACACGTATGTGGAGGGCAGTCTGGTGCACGGGTGCTGCGCTTTGTATGTTAACACTGTGTGTTTGTGCATGTAAAAAGGTGGACTAGATTCATGACACAAGAGGTTAACAGGAGTCCTGCTGTATATACTAAACAGTACCTGCAGTGTAGGTTAAAATATCATCACCATATCACTACATGTATGTATCATACATGATCAGGTTATATTATGTATCGGTGTTATATTCCCCACAGTAACCGTGTTTACATGCACACCGTCGGTGGTTTTTCACAGCTTGTTCAGATTCGCGTTGCTGTTTGGTGAGTTAAAAGTTTGTTGTGCATGGTGTTATTGAGGGTCCCCACTAGTATAGTGGTGTGTGTGTGTGTGTGTTTAGTTGACGTAAGCTTCCCACATCTCTTGGTCCTCTGAGTTGCCATGGCGACCGGTTGGCTGTGTTGCAGAATGCCCTGTGGCTGGATGCACTTCTGGACTTCTCTCTGTGTGTCAGCCTTTCTCTGTCTCGTTCTAACACACACACACACACACACACACACACACACACACTCACTCACTCACATAAAAGAGCATCTCCTCCGCTCAGAGTAAAGCAGCTTGAGGAAATGAGATTTGTTCCAGAGGCTGAGATAGAGTGACAGAGAGAGGGAGACACTTTCTATCAACAGACAGTCTTGATTTAACACTCGGACAACATAAAATTGACAATTTAGCGTTCTTGTGGAAGATTTGTAGTCGTGCATAAGCTGCAGTAAAAATCAGTGTTGTATGTATAACAGCAGGAGAAAGGATCCTGAAGGATGTGAAGGACGAGGACGACCTGGTTGGTTTGGTAAATGTCTGGTTGACCTTCCTCCACGTATCCCACACATTGTTTTAACCCTTTAAACTGGGTGACAAAGTAATAAAGTTCATACATTCACACTTGTTTCTCTGACTTCTCATTCACGTTCTGTCTCGTCCTTCCTCCCACTCAACTCGTCTTTCCAGTGTGTTGTGTGTGTCTTCTCTCTTGGCGGTTTTTTAAGTGCCGCTCTGAATAAATAAATGCTAAATCAACATCTCTGGTTGTGGTAATTCTAAGCACTGAGGGCCAGAGTGAATATTAAGGCAAACTGAGGAGGCAGAGACTTTCTCATGGATCCAGCTCCAGGCAGATAAACATGATAAACAACAAAAAAACACAAAATGTCAAAATTATAACAATCAGTAAACAATCACATGAAAATTCACACATGGAAAACATGTTTAAATAAAAACCCACTGCAGTAACACAAAGACACACACGGCAGGTACAGAAGTTAAATATTGAACTACGCACACACATGCAATCATGCAAATGCAAAACCTCAACACATGCATGTATAAAAATCAACACACACACAAAATGTTCTCAACTACACACACACACACACACACACTCTCACACACACACACACACACGCACACACACACACACACACGCGCACACACACACAAACACACACACACACACACACACTCACAGATCCACTAAATGTGTAGAGATCAGCAAGATGTTCATGACATCTTTGACATGACATAACGGGTAAATTAACAGATATTCATGCTTACATGAACATACGATGAATATCCACACATGAATACAGATATGGACACATCAAGTACACACACACACACACACACACACACACACACTAGATATGTATGGATCAGCAAAATAACCATCAGTCTTTGACAACAATAACAACTCTCCCTGAAAAGATGCTGTTCTGGCAACTTGCAGCCTTTGAGGAGAGACAGTGTGTCTGTGTGTGTGTGTGTGTGTGTGTGTGTGTGTAATCCTATATGTGTGCATACATATGTGTCCTGACCAGTGAAAAGACTGAAACAAAGCAACGAAAACTAAATTTAATTAATTTAATTAAAAAGGCTGTAATTGTTATTTTATTTAGAGCTGCAACTAACAGTTGTTTTCATAATTAATTAATTAATTAATTATTTGATTAATCAGTTAGTTGATTGACCTGTCAAATGTTTCTTAAAGCCCAGGATAACATCTTCAAATGTTTGTCTTGACCAACAGTCCACAAGCTGAAGACATCCAGATATCCAGACATCCAGATATCCTGTCTCACAGGACTAAAGACACCAGAAAATGTTCACATTTGAGAAGTTGGAATCAGAGTTAGTGAGCAGCTGGTGAACATAGTGCAGCGTTTAGATGTTTCCCTCAGGAGTTGGTAGAGAGCAGAAACAGAGCTGACAGAGAGAATATTGGACTTAAAAGATGATGATATGATATGAGTGGTGGAGAAAAAACACAGTTAATGCAGTTTTAAATCATCTGTATTTATTGTGTAAACTGACATGAAGATATAGATGATACAGCAGCTCACATAGAGAAAAGACACAAATATAAAGAAAGAGATGAAATATAGAGGACGAAATCCTCCAGATATTATGTTTAACAAAACCCAGCACCCCAAAATCGATTAGCTGACATTTCCAAAGCTAACACCACATGCACCACATGCACACACACACACACACACACACACCACATACACACACCTATTTGTTTCTCCAGCCATCGCAGCAGTTTCTCACCAATGTGAAGAAAAATGGTCCGTGTCCTTATATGAGTGGGCAGCAGCTGAAATAGCTGCACACACACACACACACGCACACACACAGACACACACACACAACGATTAAATAACCCTGTAGTTACACAGCAGTAGGTTTTCTCTACATGCACATCAACACCAGTAAACAGCTTTCAGCAACATTTTAATGAAATGTAAATGCTGATGCGGCCTCTCTTCATTTACTTGGATTCATTTAAAATTAGTCTTGTAGTGAATATAATATAATATAATATAATATAATATATATAAAGTAAAGATATTTCTGTCAGTCAGTCAAAAACACACAAATAGGAGGTCAAACAATACTTATGATATATGAAAATAAAGAACGAGGCAGTGAAATCACTGTTCTTAACGTCAGGGTACCTCAGAGTGTGTTATATCTTAAACTGTCTTCATTCTTTTTATGAAAGTGTGTCAACAGTTTAATAAAACAACTATTAAATTATAAAGAAACTGTAAAAGAAGAGGGATTAAAGAAAGGAAGAATTAGCCTTCAGGGCAGAGCTGCTCATTGGCTCTCAATATGCAACTGATGGTTTATTGATCATTGATTGGTTCTTGCCCAGCACTAAACTCTTTGTGGTACAAAATACGGAGAGAGAGACGGAGAGAAATGGATGAAGAGAGACTGATGAACAGCAGATGTGTGAGCCAGGAGAAAGAGGAAGGAGTGTGAATAATGACGGTGAGAGACGACTGGACACGGAGGGACGAAGGAAGCGAGAAGGAGGTGGAGCAGACGACAGAAAGATGGAAACGAGAGTTTTCAAAAAAAAAGAAAGGAGGGAGTGATGGATGGGCGGGTTGAAAGGGGAGGCGAGGGAGGCGAGGGATGCGAGCGATAAGCATTTTGAACTGTAATGTGATCACTGACATTTCAATCAGAGGACTTAGTGCTGTTGTGATGTATTTCCTCATTTCCTCTTTTTGGAAGGTGCAGTAAAAATGAAAAAAAAGGCCAAAAGTTAATGGAGAACGATACTGAAATGTTTCATCACCGTCATCTAACACAAAGGCCATAGAGTGAGTAGTTTAGAGAACATATGTCCATTAAAACATTGTGTTATGGTCTCAGATCAATCCTTCAACAGCTGCTGACGACGTGGAAACAGTTTTAATTATGGGAGCAAATGGACAAACCACCAAAATATCCAGTAAAAAATAGAGAAACTGTTTTTGTTTGTTTAAAAAAAACGGCATTGCATTGTTGTTGTTTTTTTTTGTTTTTTGTTTTTTTGCAAACTATAACAGCTATGATTCACATTTATCACATTATATCACATTAATAAACATGCTGTAAATGTTCCAGCTATAGTCAAGAGGTACAAAATCACCCTAAAAATAATACACGGCTTAAAATCACAAAGTGATGAGAACATTTCTAAGCATGCAGAGCAATAAGACATTATGCTGAATTAAAACATGACAAACACATAAATGCACGACATGCAGAGCAATGAAATGATGAATATTAAAGTTAATAGAAATATGGACAGCATCTTCCACCTTTGAGCTGCATTATTAGACACTAATTTAACTTCCAGTACATGAAATACATCAATCATTAAAATCAGAGTCACATCTTCATTGTCCTTGTTTTTACTTTTCTTATGACAACTAGAAATTAAAAATGTTCACATAATACTAAATTATATTACTTACTTCACTTCACATCCTGAGTCCTGTGTGTGTTCAGGTTTCAGGTTTATGAAAATAACTTGAAATATGCTGATTTTAATGAACACGTTGTGTCTTGAGCTTCAAGTCCAGAGATTATGATCTTTCTCTAATGATGTTTCATGATGCTGAAATTACTACTGATACTGTACTGTAAGATGTGGACGGCATTATCTTCCCTTATAAAAGTATTTGCTGTTTTTTCCAGGAGACGGTTGGTTGTTCAGCAGCCCAACACACATATCTGCAGTGTTCGTTCCACTTCTGTTCTCGCTTAATTAATGAGTGAAATGAAGCTAAATGCTGTCATAAGATATATAAATGAACATTGGGACCCGACGTTATTACACGTCTATCCTGACACCTAAAAAGTCAACCCTATTATCATTTACTGGTCAGCTCTAACTGTGGTTAAAGGACGAGTTCACAGTTTTTCAAGTGTGTTTTAAATCAACAGTCAGTAAATGAACATGATCATGTGTTTGTTGCTGTAATCATCCTCCTGTTCATACTGACCATCAGATCCCTTCATAATACACTTACAATGGAAGTGATGGAGACTAAACCCACAAACATGGATTTAAAGTTTATGTGAAGCTAATATGAAGCTTCAAATCCAGCAGATATGTTTCAACGTTACAGTGTTTTTAGAGCCAAAGTCCCTCTTTTTGTTCCTATACTTCCACCACAGCTCAACAGGGAAACACAAAGAGGGAATTTGATGCTAAACAGACTGTAAATGTGTGTCCAATCCTCCTTTGAATGTGTAAATGGGATCCCACCTTGTTCCTTTCCACAGGTACACATTGCTTACTTTATCTCTCCACTAGATGTTTAGTCCTCCTGAGCCAGGTGGTAATAAATGTTGGGTGTGTGTTTTGTCTGATGCATACATCTGCTCCGTTGGAGTTAAAGATGTGTATTATGGTGTTGAATGAAATGTGTTTTTAGCGCTTAGCTTGCTAAATACCACCTTAGCCTTATTGATTCTGCTTTTTATGTCAGTATCTGTCCATCCGGTATTGTTCTTGGGAAGTACAGTAACAGTTTGGGTTAAGGTAAAACGGCACGCTCTGTTTTGTCCCGGGGACTATGGCACATTGAAGATGCTGGCTATGTATGTGGTGTCAGAGGGGAAATGTAACTTTAGCCATGAAGTGTTGTGATTTGACTTTTATTCATTAAACATTATTGACCTGTTTTGTTCTGGTACCAGGTCATTTATGCTGCTATTTTAAGTTAAGCCAGTTGGTTTTTTCTCCTTTTTTGTCCTTTTAGTTTGAAGGTTGTTGTTGAGATTTTGAAATCTTTGAATCAAATGTTAAGTAAAGGCGTGAAGGTACAGTTATGAGTCTGTCCTCTTCTCAGGATGTATAGATGTGGATACCTGATAGTTCAGAGGCTCAGTTGTTGCTGTTTTCAGTTGCTTTACTGTGGACCACATGATATTTTCTCTTTGATCCTCATAATTATGGAATCCAGTCGTGGGCCGGATTGGACGTTCGGCGAGCCGGATTTGGCCCGCGGGCCGCCAGTTGATGATCACTGTCATAAAGGATCAGTCATCCACGTTAAAAAATCGGCTACTTCATTTAGCATCCCAACAGATTCTGGCAGGACAGACGATATTATTTCTATCAGTTATCGTTCCTCAAAAAGTTGGCAGACAGACAACAGCTATTCAAGAGCACTGGATTTATTAAAAAGACCACGTCAGCCCCCTTTTTATATGGCTGAAATTGTGTCCTGGCAGGTAAAACACGACCACAAAACTATGAATCAAACAGTGACGACAGAAGGAAGCCAGGAAGTTACCGCTGGGTGGATCTATGTGGTTGGAGAAGAGACTTGTTGTTGGCAGACGGTCGGTGGGAACAGGAGTGGAGGAGGGTTACCAGCGCTCTGCCAAACCAACAGACAGCCACCAAACGGCACATGGACACCATCGTTCTTGGCTCACGTGATGCGATACTTCCTTTGCAACTGTTGTGCGGCTCCTGCTTGCCTCAAAGTACCTCTGTGAGATTATCTTGTACAGAAGGGATGTGGCCATGGTTTCATTACACACACACGCATGTGCACGACATTGCATTGACTCCTGGAGACTTATCCTAACTTTAACCATAACCACCACATGCCTAACCCTTACCTTAACTTAACCCTAAACTTACCTTACCTTTAAACCAAGTCTTCATCCTAAAATCAATGATCAATGATCATTTTAACTCAATCCATCATCTACATCTAATGCCAATCAAGTCAGTGTAATAACATTAATAATGGCAGCAACATGACTTACTGGGACAGTTAAATGAATTGTGCCCTTCTAAAGTTTATGTTTCATAACAAAAAACAAAAAAAACATTTCAAATATAAATTTCTCCCTACTGGTTTCAGAGGAAAAGCAGGACACGGTTTACAGAGCAGATGTGTTGCTGCAGTAGAAAAAAAAAAAGCAATTTAATACAAAACTCAATCCGCTTTTTACCTTGAATGTGCTTTAAGGTAACACACACACACACACACACACACACACATACACACACACACACACACACACACACCAGGGTAAACCAACAAAAGTACATAATATCAAATGATATATATGGAAATGTGGAAACTCTGTTGGCATCAGTGTGTGAGTCAGAATTGTAAAACACTTTTGTCCATTAAGGTAGAAAAGTGCTACCTGAGTGCAGTCCGTTTAGCATTAGCATTAGCATTGTTCTCCCAGCTGTTTCAAGCTGTATGTAACTCAAACTATTGGATGTCTTCTGTGGATCTGCATCAGTGTTACTGCTGTAGTCTTTGTTGTCTGGGGTATAAAGCAACACGATTCAAGGCTTGATTAAACAAAACTACTGTGAAAGTGTGACAAAGAGCCGAAGTCTGGTGCTGGCAGCTATAGAGGCCTGGACCTCTGCAGCGGACATACCAATGTGGTGCTGTGATGCTGCTGTATAGTGCAGGGAGGCAATTAAAGCATCCAGCTGTTAGAAATGACAGACAATTTACAGCTTTGTGTTGGACGGTGATCTGTTCTTCAACAATCAGGGTAACATTTTAAACTGAAATCCACTTTGATCACAGTCAATGCAGAGCGAGCACGATGAGCAGACGAGTGAAGATGTGTTTTAACGGACAGTGTGACTGCTAACGATGCAGCCACAACGCAGAGCATCCGGCAGCGCCGAGCTTCAGCGTGTAAAACAACGACCGCGGTGCTGAGCTGAATAAGAACCAGCGAGATGTGTTTTATTAAAATGATGCCATATGAAAACAGTCCAACAAACTTCACAAAGAAGACACAAGCTGCTCAAATGAAAGCCTTGAAAGGAAAACATGGACCACACAAACATACGTGGACATATTTCTAATCCAAGTTTCAACCATAACCCTCACATTCATTCATTCATTAACAACAGCAAACTGTATCCTCACCATGAACTAATTAAACACACTGTTTCTTACACCACTTTCCCTCAAATAAAAGGCCCTCAAAGACATTTAATTTTGATGAATTAGTAAAAAGAAGTTACACAAGTAGAAAGTAGAAAACATGTAACTGTTGACAGACTGTAATCTGATTAAATCCTCGTTTTTATAAGCAGCCTTTAACAGTACAGCAGCAGTAACGTGAACAGGTGTGATAACCTTTAACCAGTCATCAGTGATACGGGTCGGACCAGAACCAGATGGTGATTATTGTCACTCAGCAACCAACACAACACGAAGAAACAGGACGATACGCATATTATATATATACAATAAATATATATATATATATATATATAGCAGGCCGTGTGGGTCGATGATACTGACAGACATGAGCCACCGAGCTGCTGCATGCTGGGAGGCCGCTCAACTCCACCTCTGCACCACCAGAAATACATGAAGCTCTACATACTCTATACTCATTCCCACCATATCAGGTTTTGCATATTACACCGATCATGCATACTTGACCTATATATCATTTCCTTTATATGAAGTTTAAGTTTTCCTTTAGTGCTACTTTTATACACTTTGTTCTATTTAATGCTAATTCATGGCTTTATGCTATTCAAAAACAGTTTTAAAATCATATTTGCTTCTACATTTATGTGTTGGAGGGCTACAGCTGTTCTGTAGAGCAGTATATAAAAAGTAATAAATGGTTTACATGTCCTATAATGCAGCTGTAAGCAAGTGTTAGAAAGTATAATGTAACTATAAGTGGGAGCTGCTGTATAATGAATGTATATAATGAATGACAATACAGTAAAACACAGCTGTACTAATGTAAAATATGTCTTCGTAGTAGTATCGTTGACAAATACTGCTTATTAATAAACAGGTTACAGTGTTATAAACTATTAATGAGTTATCCTGATGATTAATGCTAAATTAGTTTAATCTTTAATTAAATTTAACAGTAAACAACAACATGCTTGTGCATAGAAGAGGAAAAGTGATGATGTACTATATTTAAAATCAATAAAGATATGTGATCCAATCATTACATATTACTTCGATGGTGCACATATCCACAGGACATAATCTACATTTTAAAATTCATTCTTCTTTCCTCAGATTTTGAATAGTGTGTTGATGGATTTCAAAGCCAAGCGAAGACGAGCTTCCTGCTTTCTGCCAATAAACAATAAAGTGCCAATAAACAGGCACAGCTGTGCACCTCCTGCCCTCGTCTCCCGCTGCACAACCGCAGAGCGCTTAGTGAGAACGCTACTGGTGACGATAATCACACCTCATTTTTTGGTTTCAGAAAGATCTTTTGAATTTGAATAGACTGATCAGGTCACTGGAAGAAGCCTGTTCAACATATCAAACATCAGCTGCCATCCTGCTTATAGGAAAATACTTGTGTTTTCAATACGAAGAGTACGAGGCTCCTGTGAGGAGAGCAGTTGCTACCTCACACTGCTACTCTGCATCTTTTTTATAACTCCAAAATATTGATTTTGGTAAATGTTTGGAGCCGGTTTGTCCTGATCAACAGGAAGCACATCTGAAGACGAAGTGGCATTTCTAAACGAAAGAAATCAAGTGTTCATTCACTGAGCGACATCTGAACTGACATGAAGCAGCAGTGTTTGTTTGTTTGTTTGTTTGTTTGTTTAGTACAGAATCACCATATACTGTTATATAAAAATTCAAAAATGCCATCAATTTGCCTTTGAGTCGTACTCTACAGTTTTTATGGACAAAAATAGTTTTTTTGTAATTGTAAATTTAGTTTTTGGATTTTCTTTTTTTACACAGGTGAAATATCCGTATGTATCACTACTGTCTAATATCCCCTTTTCCCATATAAAAAGCTTTCTATGTGTTCCTTTAAATGGATTTTTAGTCTACATGAACACCAGTTGCTGGTTGCTGATTTGAAGCATCTCCAGTGTCCTACATGGATGTGATGTTGTAATAGTTTGTGCTCCATTGGTCTCCCAGTCAAGCACTTCCACTGTGGTGTAAAAACAGAAACACTGGATTCAATGACATCTCAATTTTCAGCTCACAACGGCCCAATTATCTCTTTAAACAAAAAGGGGGACATATGGCTACATGGCAGGTCTCTTTGAAAGTCCTGGTGGACGCTCTGTGACAGTCAAGAAATCAGAGGAGTCAACCTCGCAGAGACAAACGAGGCCAGAGAAACACAAGACAAAGAAAATCAAAGCATGAGGAAATCAAGGCTGACTAAAACCCAACTCAAGTGCACCATTTGAAAGGCCAAGTGTCCTGAATAATGTAACAGCCTTTATCCTCTCCCCAGGCTAACAGGGCACTTCTTAACATTCCTAAAAGATGCTTTTCAATTAAGCCTGACTTGGTGGTGGCAATGTGTATGCTAATGTGAGCATGTGTATGAAGTGGAGTGTGTGTGTGTGTGTGTGTGTGTGTGTGTGTGCAGGAGAATTGGAGAAAGAGAGAGTGACAAATACACAGCATGATGCAGACACTTGAATAAAATTAACACCTTGTTATTTGAATGACCAATGGCATAAAGCGAACTCTTTAATCAGCAGAGATACGAGCGCAGCACAGTCTAAAAGCTCTGAAGCTAATCTGAACTTGATTTATTTTGTTTTTTAATGCACACAGAATTTAAAGTGCTTTAATTTTAGAAACCGTGTATGTCAGTAAACGTACGTATCACCTTATATACATTATTGCATTATTTTACTATGTACCTGAATGTGTGTTTTATGTTGTTGACAGGGACGTACTTTACTTTTTGAGAAGTTGCTTTCTCATTTGCACATTTCAGCTTGAACTTAACTTGAAGGTCACATGTACACACATTATGCCCACATGAAAACGAAGAATGAAACGAGATGCAGAAAGAGACGAGTCGGTGAGAACGAGGGTTAGAGGGTGGTTTTTATTAGCCAGTTATACAGATTATCCTTATCTGTACCTCTACTTCATTAAAAAAGTTTAATCTACTGATTTCAATTAACAAAACTATAAAAAAAATAGCCTCTTTAATTTTTGATGAGTGCACTTAACAGTTTGGTGAGTGCAAAACAGGTTTCATAAGAAGGATGCTCCACTCACTCCTGAGTGTCTGCTTAGTGTCACAGTACGTTATGTCAGGAATCAGGGTTTGGGTTTCAATATACTAAAGTTATTCTTTAATATGATTTACAAATCCACCAGATTCCCATGAATGAGACAGACATTTAGTTTAGTTATCGGACGTTCACAGCGTCAGTTACCATCGTGGAGTCTGAACCTGAAGGCCACTAACAGAGCTTTTCTGAACATGTTGTGCACCATAATGGCGCCTGACTGCTGACCTTTGACCTTTACAGGGATAACTAGTTTGTTCCCACAAGCATTTCTAACCTGCAAACAAATGTATTTATGCAAACAACCAACTTAATAATTACATCAACCTCTGCCTTACTAAACAAAGAATAATTACTTCACAATACTTTAAAGCTAACAGGTGCTACTACTCTTTAGCTGTTAGCATTAGCTAATTAACAGCCAAACCCAGGGGGGTAGCTATGAAGCCAGCTATGCTAGCACCATGGCGTACCGCGCTCCCATCACATGCCTCATGCAGGGTCATGTGGTGCTATGTTTTAACCCTATTACCTTCAATACTGACGGTGTTGTCCCAAAAGATGTGATAACTGGTGGTACAATGATATTAGTCTGAACATTAACAGCCCTCATTTATGTTAAATTTAAATTTAAAGCCCAAGAAATACTAAAGAAAATCCGTCATGTGACCTATCTTGTCTTTGCTTTTGACTCCTGGTGTGGAGACGATGTGTCTGCGGGGGGGGCGTGGCTTCTTCGGTTTGGCCTAAACAACACACGTATCTCATTATTCACTGTTTCTCATATATCCAGAGACTTCTTGCTTCACAAGACAGTTAACGAGCTCTGAACCAAATACTGAAGTGATCCTCTTAAAACCGGCGACACTCACACACATGTGCAGTGTAACAGGTCTAGATTTAAACCCAACCCGTCTCCCTGTTACACTGAAACAACTAAAGTATTTTACACGCACACACAAGTAGAGTATATCTGTACTATGTGTGGAAGTGGGAGAGCGTGCACATTATCAGTCCATACATGCACATATTTTAATGTTTTCCATACGTTAACCATCCCTGTGCTGCCATGGTGATCCGTTCACACACACACACACAACCAGGCACAAGCATGTTCACCTACTCAACACACACACTCACAGAAATACACACATACACATGGAAACACACACTCACAGGCGACTTAGAAAGGAAAATGGTCAGTGTAATTATTGATGTGACTGCAGGGAAAGTTAACCTGCTGCGGTAATGATTTATTCTTATTATTATATATTGTGTGTACGTTTGTGTGTGTTGGAGGAGGTAAATATATCCAGATGTGCCACACTAGTTTTCACTGGTACTGTGTTGTGGTGGTATATTATTAATGTTTAATTTATTCAAATGAAACAATATAAGGTATATGAATATTCATGAATGAAACACATTGCAGTTTCTGTGCTATAACCTTTGTGAAATAAGAAAATACAGAACAGACATTCACTTCCCTCCTCGCTCCATCAGACCTGAACAGTCATGTCTTCACAGCACCGGTCCGAGTGGAGCAATCAGCCCCCCGCCCTCAAACAATGATTAATCAGCACCAGGATCAGAACATTTATTAGCAGCTACGTCTCATTTAACGTCGTAATAGAGAAATGAAATAATGAAATAATAGGACAAACTATTCCACACTATCATTGCCTAAACAGTCAAGTTAACCCTGAAAGAAGCGACTTTGACAGCTGCTCCTTCTCATTACCAACACTTGAGATATTTTAACGTATTGAAAATGTATTTAGTTCAGAAAATCTCCCTAAAATCAAATCGTCTTGACCTCAGCCATCATAAACACCGACCTGCATGCATCGTACACTGTTAAAGGTTTTACTGCAGGTCATTCATTCAAACTTGTGTTATCTTTTTGTGAATCTCTAAAACTGTCAATATCTGTCCCATCATGGAAGGAGGCCAACAGAAACAGAGACTCATGCATACAACTATACATCACACACAAATATTATCAACACATCTTGAGATAAATAAGTGCCAGATTGAGTTATATGAACAGTGACACGTTCTCTTAGTGACGTAACTAAAGCACATTTGATCCTTGGTTCAGGACAAGTTGCTCTATTTCTACCGCTAAGTGTCTCTGCATTGTGGAGTATGTGATCCTTTCTGCTGAGAAGTTTATGTATTTATTTAATGTATAGCATGAACTTAAGCCACACACCACAGTCTTTATAGCCTAGGATTATATAGATTATAGCCCTTCTCTAAAGCGTGGAGCGAACTAAACCCTGGGCTTTGTCTTACAGGGAGCATTTTTACATACGTTCACTTCATGTTTCATACACACGCTCCTGAAATGAAACAAGATTTGGAGCAAAGTTGTGAGTTTGAGCAGTTTTTTCCACACAATAGGGGTTTGTAGTGACTGTCCCACCTGCAGGTCAGTGAGGTGCAAGACAGTCAACGGATGTGTCAGGAAGCTATTACCCTCCTACTGAGATGCAAAATCACTCCTCACACACCCACGTCGGCTGCTGTTTTTCTGAGCAGTGCAACTAGCATTTCACTGAAACATTGTTAGCTGCTCTCGTTTACCAGAGTTTATGTTTAAGGACGACTTGCCCCAGTGGCCCACAGTGTGTTTCTCATCTTTACTGAACAGATAACCCACTGAGAGATTCCCTAAACTGCCCTCACGTCAGTTACATGTTGTAAAATGACGTATGCTCTTCTATTCTTGATTTGCCAAGTGGCTGGATACAAGCTGAGGCAGTGTAAACCTGAGGAGGGAAAAGACATCTAATTTACTGATGTGTGTATGTGTGTGAAAACAAGACCTACATAAAGTCTCAGTAGATGTTTAATCTGCTCATCAGCAATCCTTGGTGGAGAGGAAGGTCTGCATGAGAACAGATAGTGAACGTGTGTGTGTTGAGTCTATAGTCAGGTTTCCATACGAATATATAAGAAACTCTGCAAAATGAAATATAGTGAATGTCTGTTTCTATCCACTGTTTTTCTGTGAATATCAGCAGATAAACAGCAGGCGTTAGACATGATGGAAACATTTCTGCCGGTTTGTCTCCCCATGGCTCTTCACATGTTTTCAGCTCAAGTCACATGATTCACAAATGTCATCATGTGTCACGTGTGCAGCAGCCTTCTTCTGTTGCTTCTTCACATCATCATTTCCACTTCAGCCAAGAGCAGAAACTTTTATTTACAATATGTTTACTTTTTTTAATTTCCTGCTTTTCTTATCAGTTTTTATTTATTTATTAAAATGTGCATACAACACTTTAGTGAGTGTGTGTCCTTGTATAATGAATTATATGTGCATGTATTAGTGAGTGTGTGTGCTTGTGCTTATCCCGTGCATGTGTGTGTTTGATACTGTGCACATTTATGATCGACAGGACTTTGCCGGAAGGCTTGTAGCTGCTGGCATGCTGAGCTTTAATGGGTCAAAGCCGACCCCTCAGCAGAGCTGATCTGGAGTCGACTGTGCAGTCCTGTGTGTGTGTGTGTGTGTGTGTGTGTGTGTGTGTGTGGATACAGTATACAGTGTGTCCTTGGCTGCTCGTGTATTCATGATGTTAGTCTGCAAGAGAAGTTGTTTCTTCTTCACTGTCTCAGCAGGAGTTTTATCTTTCAAACTTTTTAGCTTCTCTGTTTCTTGTCTTATTCACACATGGATGATGAACTCTGGGAGCGTCCACTCAACACCTGCTGCCTCTCTGAAGGGCTGCACACCTTCATACCTGTGAGCGTCTTCTACTCTGGACCAGTGAGCAGCCATGATGGGCTCACACACTGTGCCGTGCCGACCCTTTACACCTTTACTCCTGAAGGCTGGTTCGAGGTTTACCTTACAAGTAAACCTGCATTAAGGAAGCACAGTGTTCTAGTAGGACAGCAGGGTGCTATAAGATCTTTAAGATCATCATTAAATGAATCTGATAAATGGAGTTAATGTAGTTGCTTTAATGCCAGTTACACGTTCATGTCTCTGTAGCAGGATGTGATGGTGGATAGACGGCCTGTATGTTTTAAGATCTTTGTGCCAGAATAAACCAGATTCTTCCACGTTGTCATGTTTGCTTTAACCACAGAGCTAATCTATTTAGTTCTATTATCTTCTTTTTTAAAGGGGCAGCGGAGTGGAGCTTCATTCACAGTGAGTCTGCAGCACTATCAACAAGATGATCAGTTTGACAAAGGGTAAAATTACCAGAAGAGTTTGTTATACTGACACAGAGCGTTGGATTAAATGCACTGATAGACATCTAGTGAAGACATTTCTGTCTCAAGGCATGTGGT
Source organism: Pampus argenteus (assembly GCA_036937835.1). NCBI lineage: Eukaryota > Metazoa > Chordata > Actinopteri > Scombriformes > Stromateidae > Pampus > Pampus argenteus. The sequence goes on along the minus strand of CM072863.1, from coordinate 827,036 downwards.
CCAGTAATAGAAATTCAAACGTTATTAAATAATGGTCCGATAAAAGAGGAGGGTGTGGTTCAGGCAGAGAGAGCTGAGAGAAGACCATCTAATAATGAGATAAAAGCAGTGCTAAGGCATCATTATCAACGTCCACATGAATATTAAAATCACCTACTGTAATTATTCAATCTGTACTAAGGACTAAACTTCATAAAAACTGATAATTCAGATAAAAACTGTCAGTATGAGCCGGGACGTCGCTACACCGTAACAGCTGGCTGTAATGTTTTCCAGGTCGGGTGTGAAACGCTAAGAAAGAGACTTTTAAATGAGTTGGGATTAAATTTAGGTTTAGAAAATAATTAATAGGCCTGAGTTAAAAAAGGCTGCAACTTCATTTAACATGTTATAGATGACACAGCCATGTTGCAATAAGACAACATAAATCAATATGATAATCTGATATTAGATCATTTACTAATAGATCTTTACATTTAATTATCATATTCATAGATCAGTGAGGTCACACACATCATTAGAGAACCATAGTGTCCATAATTCAGGACATATGAATCTCTTCTTCTGAACAGACTCTGATCAGAGTCAGAATAAGTCAAATCTTGTGGATATCTGGTTCAAATTTCCCTACTTTCTCACTATTCCTCCACTGCAGCTTATTTTAGAGGATATCCACTTGCTTTGACTGCATTCATACTGTTGTTCAGTATTTAGTATTTCTGACAGTCTGTACACACACATGCAGGAAACGAACTGATGACAGACACATTATCTCTGTGTTGACCGCTCCTTTATTACATTGATTATCAGATCAGTTTCTGCATATTTTCTGCTTATTTCCTTTGCTAAGTTGCATCAGCCTCTCATACTTTTATCACTGTGAACAGATTTGTGTGATGCAATACAATGACATGTTACAGAGGGCTTTGAAATGTATGTATTGCAGAGATTCTCAAACAATTACAGTTCAGGGCACAAACTGAATAAATTTATCCCTTGATTGAGAGTGATTACACCACAGGATGACCTTTGACCTCCGGGGAACATTCATCTGTCCTCATGTAGTTAATACCACAAGTATTAAAGTACCATAATTATCTGAAATGTTCTGTAATTCAAATTCACTGAGATTAGAAAGAAATGTTTAAACACGCTTGACCCATTCATAAATTCCCACTTAGTTCACATATTTTAAGACTCCTCATTGCATGTAAGAAAAGCTCACAGCCAGTCTTCTTCTGTCAATGAAAATTTTATTTTATTTTATTTTATTTTATTTTATTTTATTTTATTTTATTTTATTTTATTTTATTTTATTTTATTTTATTTTATTTTATTTTTCTCAATTTTGTTGTGTTGTGTTGTCTCAGTTGTTAATAGACTGAAATAAATCAATCAAGCTGCAGCATCTGTGTATTTCCTGCTTTGGCCTGTTGCTCTGATCTGTGATCTGTGTGTGTGATCAAACTACAGATCAGGAGGATCGGTGGAGTCACATGATCAAACTACAGATCAGGAGGATCTGTGCAGTCACATGATCAAACTACAGATCAGGAGGATCTGTGGAGTCACATGACCAAACTACAGATCAGGAGGATCTGTGGAGTCACATGATCAAACTACAGATCAGGAGGATCTGTGGAGTCACATGACCAAACTACATGATCAGGAGGATCTGTGGAGTCACATGATCAAACTACAGATCAGGAGGATCTGTGGAGTCACATGACCAAACTACAGATCAGGAGGATCTGTGGAGTCACATGATCAAACTACAGATCAGGAGGATCTGTGGAGTCACATGACCAAACTACAGATCCTCCTGATCTGTAGTACGACACACTTGAGTGTTTCCTGATCATCTGTTAAACAGTAATAATGATTTGTGATGTGATGCTGTCGTTAAACTTTGTTAAGTGTGGCTTCAAATGATCACTCAAATGCTAGAGAAACATACAGTGTTAAAGTTACTACATCTCTTAAAGCCACCTTCATCGTCATGGCAACAATAATTACCACCGGGTTAGGGTCACAGGAAACAGGAAACAAAGTCCAGTGTTGGGTTAACGTCTCCATCCATCCTCCTGCTCTGGCTATAAACGTCACCTGAGCGGCTCCACTGCTGCAGGTCACAGCTGTCGACAGCTGTCACTCAAACTAACTAACTAGCGGTCGTTAGTTGTTTTCTTCTCAGCCTTATTTGAGGAAATTCTCGGCTGCAGTGAAATTGATCCACACATCATCTGAAATCATCTCAGTATATTTTAGCAGCTCTCACTACGCGTTTCATCAGTGGAAGGTGTACAGTCTTCATATATAATTCATATCTTCAACCTCGGCACCATATTCTATTTGAGTCTTGGCCCAAAGTATAACCAATGTCTTATAAATGTACAAGTCCATCAGAGGAAAAGTATGAAACGCTGAGATCTTTGCCAGCTCTCAGACTGCTAACATTATATCTACATCTCTAAGGAACACGAGGAAGCAAACCACTGATTACAGACAATATAATAAAACAATTTAATGCCATTAAAGTACATGAATCACTTTCATTTCCACTTATATGATTGCCTTAAGTCCTCATGCTCCGCCTACAGAGAATCGGCCACACACTGATTCTGGTGCCGTCAGTGAAGTTCATGCCAGGGCCCGCACACATCTTCCTCTGTGTGTGTGTGTTTAAGGAATTGAAGACGAACAAGTGAAGTGTGAAGAGCTAAAGCCACTGACACAGCACAGATCCTCTTCTTCTGATTAGACTGGTTATCACTGCTGTAAGAGGAAGGAGGGGCAGAATGAATAAGACGGGCCAAAGAGATAGATAAGATATAAAAACAGACAAGAAAAGAGGAAGAAACAAGAAGATGAGAAGCAATAATAAGGAAGATATGCAAGGAAAAAAAACCAAAACTTACAACACACACAATTATGAGGCTTTCAGTTACTAGATGATCACAAACTTGTATTGTCCTTCAAGCTGCTACCGTCTCGTTGATGCATCTAAATGGACTTATAGTGAGATGGTCCAGACACCAGGATAAACTCATCAATAAAAGGTGAAGTTAGAGCTGAACGTGCTGCTCAGTCAGAGAGATGTGATGCTATTGGTGCGTTTTAAACAAGGCACCAAATGTAGTCAGGACATCACACACTAAAACATGTTTTACCTCTTTGAAACTAGTTTTTAATTTCCTTCATTCATATTATATTATTCAGATTCACTGTATGTGTCACCAGGCACCCGTGTGCTGGTCTAATGAGCCGTACTACACAAGACTCTTGGAGACTTTTGTGGGAAAAAACTTAATAATGCAATATGTTTTATTCATGTGCAGATTTTTTCAATCCAGTACAAATCTCCATATCTGGATGTATAAACTGTAATAATGGGATATAAGAAGCATGTTGATGGGACGGTCTGAGCCTCAGTGATGTCAAAACATGTATTGATAGAGTCAAACATTGAACTGATCAATGACTCTTACTGATTGTTCAGTATCAGTCAGCAGGGATCAATATGTTAAGTGATTTAATTTATTGACGTCTATTTCTTCATCCTTGATGCCTTTTTGAGCCACTACTTCCAGAGAGCTCAGCCTGTTCCTGTTTGTCGTAGCGAGCATGCATGATGCCAGATGCAGCCGGCTGCACATCCACAATAAGAAAAATGATACATCATTCATATTAATAATAATTATTTGAGAGAAAACCTGATAACGTGTATTTAAACTGATCTATCAGCTCCAGTAAGGTAATCCTTCCTCTGTACTCGTACCGGCGTTGTTGTTTATGTGGTTGTCATGACGTCGTGACTGATTGACGTATATTGACTGTATATAACAGCTTCTGCTGCCGTTTACAGTGTGTGTGTCTCGTCTGTGACACCGTTATGGTTTGGAGATGAAGGGGTTCAGATTTTGATTGAAACTGTCTCTCTTGGGCACACATGGTTAAATCAATTTATCAGTGTGTTTACTTTCATTTGAAACATTTTAATTGTACCGTAACAAATTAGACACACACAACCTCACTTTACAACCTAATTATCGTTACTGACGTTGTTAGTGAAATGTTTGTTCAGCCCTGTATCTCTAGGAATTAATTATAGGAATTATAATTAAAGGACAGTTTCACAATGTTTCAGTCAGGTGTCCATATGAACAGTGACTGTAATCATTGCTCCTGTTCATACTGGCTGTTCAAAGATCTGCTTCAAATGTGCTTTGAAGCTTCAGATTAGCTTCACATAAACTTTAAATCCATGTTTGTGGGTTTAGTCTCCATCACTTCCATTGTAAGTGTTTTATGAAGGGATCTAATGGTCAGTATGAACAGGAGGATGATTACAGCAACAAACACATGTTCACTGTTCATTTACTGACTGTTGATTTAAGACACACATGAAAAACTGTGAACCTGTTTTTTAATCTTGTAAGTAACATTAACTCATACTAAATGTTTTACTGCACAAATAGATGTAATAGAATAGAATAGAATAGAATAGAATAGAATAGAATAGAATAGAATAGAATAGAATAGAATTCAACTTTATTGTCATTGCACATGTCACAAGTACACAGCAACAATATTAGATTGCATCTATCCAGAAGTGCTTTTGCATTATAAATATAAATATGTAACAGTAACATGAATATATGCAGTATTTTTGTGGATATGTTATGTATTTACAGGCTATGACTATAGAAATGTTCATGTATATAAATATATATGAATATAAATATAAACAGACTACTAAGAACGAATATACAGACTATAAAATGAATATGAACAATACTGTAGAGCATATGTGACTTTTTTATTCACACTACTTGGATCAACTTTTAGATGTGTCTACTAATACAAATACATGATAATTATACAACACCATGTAAAACAATAATCAGTCATGTTCAGCACCTCCACCTCTGCTCTGGTTGTTTCTTGTTGCTGTAACTTTGCATGTGTTCATCCGCCCGTGTATAACTTCCTTCCTCCCTGTGTGTGTTTTAGCCAATAAAAGCTCAAGTCATTAACTACCTACTTAATTGAGAGGGATAAAGGGAAGAGTAAGAAACTCAGAGGGAAAGTCTTTTTCTTCTCAAGAGCTCCTCGCTTCCTTACTTCCTGCCAACTTAATGGAGCTTAACGCAATTAAATTTAACATTCACCAGTTTAATCCAACAGTGTAACGACCGCCTTTATTCTCCCTCACTACACTTCCTCTCCTTCCTTTTTTACGTCTTTCTTTTCTCACTGGTTTATGGTCTCAATCAAATCACATTTCGTTGCTGATCAGGATTGCCTTCACTGTACTGAGACTTCCAGTGGTTGGAAGACAGGAAGCCATCACGAGCAGCACCTTGCATCCAGTGTTTCAGGTAAATAATGTTTTTGGCAGGTTGTGATCATTTTGTCAACTCAAATGGAAAGTTGGGCTGTAACTCAATAAAAGTGTCCCTCCTCTCCTCCACATAGCATGATGATGTGACGACATAATGATTTCAGTGGCGACTGATAACTAATAACACTAATATTTGTCCAGAGCTCTGTGACAAAATGATTACCGTATTTTTCAGACTATAAGGCGCATCTAAAATCATTAAATTTTCTCAAAAATCAAAAGTGTGCCTTATGTATGACCTTTGGTTGTGTTTACTAACCTCGAACCGATTTTATGTTGTACACATTACGGCTAATAATAATAACGGTTTTATTCCACTGACTCAGATAATGACGAGAGGGATCCGGGCTGCTGGACCCTGAAATCACCCAACTGTTAAACTCTGAACAACGGTTTTGTATTTTTGTGTTAAAACTGAACAACGTTGAGATCCGGACATGTTTGATGAGGAAATCGCCCACTTAAACACTTTTTGTGTTAACCTACAACTGAGAGTTGTTGTAAAGTAGTTGAATAAAGTTCAACTTATCTATTTGTTTTCACTTATTGCTCCTTATAATCAGATGCGCCTTATAGCCTGAAAAATATGGTATGTAAAAGGGGAAGTAAAACATATTATAAACATCTGTGTGTCATCTGATGAACTGCCTCTAGAAGCTTCTGCTCAGGTTGTAGAGTCTGTGTGTATTTATAAGCACGTAATATGTGCTTGTATCAGACTTTATATGAGACGTTGATGTATGTAATTTTATCATCAGTATTTTTTCTGCAGATATATGTATATGTATATATTAAATAATTCAACATGTCATATGTGTGTTCTGATCAGCTGATTGTTTATATACTGTTAATCCTGATAAGTGCATTTATTTATGTATGTATTAATGTTATCACTATCAGCCTCATAGATCTGGGTTAGAAGGGGTCTGGCACACCTGCAGGTAGGTTCAGGAGGAGGTGGTGGAGGTGCCATCTAGTCAGTGACGTAGTTCAGAAGACATATTGCATCCATAGATAGTTAGGTATAAGCTGGAGAAGTACTGACGGAGACGATTACATGTTAAACTGGACATTTTTAGCTGAGTTTGGTTTTTGTGCCTGAACGTGCAGTCGGTCCCGTCTGAAGCGTCATAATAAGTGATAACGACTGATAATGGCCTGATCACGTCTGAAACGGGTGCCAGAGCAGACGTCATGACGACTTAGAAATATGCTAAAAAACTTAAAAGTATTAAAATAAATAAATAAGAAAAACTAAAACTAAACAAAAGCAAGTCTAAACCTGCTCGTCCACGGATCTTCAGCCTCGAGATTTCCAAAGTTTTCAGGCTACAATCTCGAGGCGAATCAGAGGAGCTCCTCCTGCTGCTGTACAGCAGGGCTGCAGCAGCTCTCTAATGTCAGCAGGTATCTGACCATGTAACAGGATCACAGCAATCTTTAACCAGTATGATGGCAAAGAACTCAAACTAAATCAAAACTGCTGTCAAAAGCGCAGCAGCAGCATTTTGGAGCAGTTGAAAGCGATCTTGGCAAGTCTTGCTGAGGCGGCGAAGATGGAATTGCTATGAAATAAATCCTTGTTTACTATTTGTTTACTGTTTTCACTGATACCTGCAGGTAATAATGTGAAATCATTGGCAGGAATACGTCTCACTGGACAAGCGCAGTGCAAATGAATATAGAGCGTATGCTAATGTAACGTGTATAAGAGTGTTGCTGATGATCCAGCTGCTGTTCGTGTGTTCAGAGGGTTTGTTCTTCTCTAGCTGGAGGTCCGAGCTGAGAGAAGTCGTCCTGACGATGTTTGATCAGCCAACGCAGAACTTTGAGCCATGATGACCGTATTTTTATCTTTTTTGCATTGACATCCTGCTGTGCCGACCTTTATTTAAGCAGGTTAACCAGGTTAGATATGACCAGAAGCAGCATTACAGGTTATAACACAGCACTAAAGTCGGTTTTGACCTGCTAAATAATGATTACTGCATAGTATAATATTGTATGCACACATTTCATTTTTATATCTAATATAAATACACTTTTTTGCACATTGCACACGGGGTAGTTTATTATATTTGATATAATATTACAGATGTTTTACTGTTTCATTGTGCTCTAGTAAATTATCATAACATTATTATTAGGAAGCACTGACAGAAGTATCAACACGAGGTCCTCCTAACTGACAGAAACAGGTTAGTGTGTGTGGACCAACCTCTGGCAGGTGTGATCAGGACTGAACAAGTACACGTATTGATCAGGATATAATGAGATCTTTCTCCTCTTCCATTCACATGTTTTCTCTCTTTATTTCCTCTCAATTCATCTTTCTCTCTCTCTCTGTCTCCATCTTTCTTTTCTCCTTTTGTTTCCTTCCTCTTTTTCTCCCCTCAGACATGCTCATCTTTCTCTCCCCTCTGCAGCCCTCCCCCTCCTCTCCCCCTCCCCTCCCAGTTGTAATGGTAATGCAATGTTCTCTGTTCAGCTCATCAGCAGAAGCAGAAGCAGGGCTCTCGCTGCTGCTCCTTCCCTCCTTCCCTGAGTGTTTAATTGCATTAGCATAAGCACAGCCTTATGTGTGTGTGTGTGTGTGTGTGATTCATGGAATCGGTCTAATATGAGAACCGGGGGATTTTCTCTCACCATGTGTCTGTCTCCTCTAAGTGTAGATGCGGCTGTCTCTCTCCCTTTCTTATCCCCCTGCTGCCCTCACGCTTTCTGTCTTTCTTCTTCCAGCTAGTGAGACTAAATCAAGAGCTGTCTGTGTGTTGCAAAAAGTTAAGGAGTACATTTTCTGATGGAGAGGGTGAAAGAGAAAGAAGGGAGGAGGATCCTGTTGATGTGAGGAAGAGGAGCATCTCACCCTCAGTGCTGCTGGTTGTATAAGTGTTTGTCCTCAGTCTGTATTCACATTTCAAAGTTTAGTTCAAACAATATCCTCATTATAGGAACATGGGACCCTACTGATAATGTAGCCATTAAATGTTTATGTTATGTTTTAATTATTTCATCATACGGATCATTTTAACCCACACCACAATCTTTTCCAAACCCTAACCAGACGTCTTACTTCTTCTGGATGTGGTTTAATTTGGAGGACTTGGTGTAATATATCCATGAGCCTTGTCTGCTGTCGATAAGGAGAAGTCCATCAGATGCATGAAGCAGTAATAATCATGTATGTATCAAGAGAACTATGGCCAGTTTCCCCCAGTGGACATTTGTGGTAGTGCAACAACAACAAAAATCCCAAATCCCCTGCAGCCGAAAACACACTTTTAACAAGGTCACTTACTCTTTGTAGAGTAGCAGTTGCTGAATTCACTCAAAAATGACCCAGAAATGAAAAGTGATCTGATTTAATGTGTAGACTGTGAAATCTGTTTTATCCACAACAAGTTAGAATTTAAAGCTCTGTTTGCTTCTGAACTTTTTTACCCAAATGCACCATGGGAGTTGCAGTTTATTAGTTGTATGTGTCCAGTCTTGTACCTTGAACCAGGAGAGTTTCATGTTGATCAGAGTTGTAGAAGTCACGTAACTGTCTGAACATGAAGGAGACTTTTTTAACCAAGGGCTCCTAAAACCACACCTCCCCTTCACCAACTCTGTAGCTGTACTCTCACATTCACACTCTGTCATTTGAAGCATCGTTCACAGTACTGGGATCAGAAACACTTTTAGCATCTTTCTTCAGTCACGTTCTACTTCAAATGATTTGCTTGATGAACACGATGATTGCTCTAAATCTAGTAATTGCATTTTAACTCACGCTCCTGAGTTTTGCAGAAGGACAGTTTGAATGAGAACAGTCTCTATAACTGCTAATCCTCCCTGTGTGGTGCTCATTACATCTGTGGTTATGATTGTTCTGACTTTAATTTATTTGAAGCAAGCTCAGCTGTGGCTTACGACACTAATTTCACTTAAATAAAAGAGCATTCAGTGGTTTGATTTACTTTACTTCAAAAGTCTGCCTGGCTCGCAGATAAAACATAAAATATTCTCTTGTTTTAATCCATCCATCGTGTCCGTAATCAGTCTGCTCATTAGATAAAAGCTAACCGCTCGACAAAGAAAATGGTGAAAAGGAAAAAAATTGAGGAGTATCGTACATTTCAGGACGAATGGACCGAAGAATCTGCCTTTGTGGAGAGCAGGTCCTGCAGTGTGTGTCTAATTTGCAATGACAAAATTGCAGTGATGAAACGGTTGAATGTAAAGCAGCACTTTGACACACGTCATGCTACTTTTGCATCAAAATACCCTGCGAGAGACAGCAGAAAGAAAGCGTGCCAAGATCTACTGAGCAGGATGCAAGCTCGTCAGCAAAAAGCTGTATGAATCCGGCAAGGTGTAATTCTGCTAGCTTTGTTGGATCTTTAGTAATAGTGAGGAACCGAAAACCATTCACAGATGGTGAGTATGCTAAAACGTTCAAGCCGTTCAACAGACGTAAGCCATTTGTTGCAGTTCAGTGCGATTTAAAGATATGCTGCTAGTGACACACGTGGCACACGCTTCCTGTCACATACCACACCCTGCAGCGTGGGAGTATTGCTGTATTGACCATGGGTGGATGTACGTATGCATGTGAACAGTCATTCTCACATCTTAAAAACATCAAATCCAACCTACGGTCACGTTTAACAGATGAAAGCCTCAATCAACGCTTGCATGAAGAAGCTTAACCTCACCAAGTACCAACCAGACAACAAGCAGCAAATCTAACCCTAACCCTAACCCAGCAGCAGAAGTCACATTATGGTGAGTAATATGACAACATTATTTAAAAGAATCAATTATGAGGTTTATTATACTCACATTTAGTCATATGTCTCTCACTGAAATAAATTTCCAAATATTTTGCTTTCATGGCTGTCCGAGTCATAAAGGTTCCCGACTCCTGCTCTAACTGATGAGAAACGACTATTTCACAACCACTTAGTTGTAATGAACCGAGAGCCTGAATTTCAATTATACCTGCACACACGTCTTTCTTTTGATTCGCTGTATACTTGTGTTCAGTTCGTTTTATTTATTACTCACTTTTCTGCTTTGTCGCGGTTCAAACAGTAAATTAAAAGTGATATTTTGAGCTGTCAAGCTTAATTTACATTACAGTAAGTCTATATGAAAGGCTGATGTATTAAGGTTAGTAAGAAAATAAGCATGATGTGAAATCCTTATATTATTGTGGTGACTGATATCAATTATTACAATAACCTGTTGGCCGTAAATAAAACAATTTAGGATCTAAAAGAGAAAGAAATGGTCTCAAACAACCTGGATCATATTTCTGCTGCCCGCTGCTGAATTTCAGCTTTCCTTCCACATCAACTTACTTTCTTTGCGAGTTAATACTCGTCTTCTAAAGTACAATTGCTACTCAAACTTTTCATTATTTTAACATGGAAAATGTGTTAAATTACAGCCGCTTAACTGGAGTTTTCTGCTATCACAAAAGCTGCCCTTGTTTATTAAAAAAATAATCCATACACGGTTTATTGAATGAATGGATTCATTTTTCTACTTTCTAAATGTATTTTCAACCCTTTAGGAAATGCAAATAATTCTGCAGCAAACAGAGTCTGACTGAGGACTGAAGACGTCTCCCAGTGTGATGGAGAACACCAGTGCAGTCTGATTCAGCTGCCTTTTATTAGCATGACGTTTGACACGTGTTCTGAAAGCAAATTAAAAAAAGGGTAAAAAAATCTAAATATATTAGCTAATCTGTCCGGATGCATTACCCGGCTGCTGCTGCAGAGTCACTGCAGCGCGAAGAATGTGAGTTGACGCTAATCAACGTTATATGTTGGCATTTGGACTAATCTCCTCCCGACCAGATGAAAGAGACGAGAGATAAACGGGCAGAAAGTTTCAGAGGGTTTTCTGGAAGGATCTACAAGTCTAATCCTGATCCATTGTCCATCAATTGGCATTTGTTCAGACTAAGCTAATCAACACAGGATCCCTCTATCTCTTTCTCTCAGTGTTCCCACATTATAAATCTACAGAGCTGCATTTCCATAACTCCACTTCACTGCCAAACCAGCATCCATGTTTATGAACTGGATCAATTTTTACAATTTAGCATGTTGTCCTGCATAATAATCCTCATCCTCAACGTCCAGAGGCGTTTCTGAGAAGTATTCATACTAATCCTTTCTCCATTCTTTTGTATTCATACTGGACTCAACTAATGGTGACAAGGTTACCTCTTTCCTCCACATAATACGTTTTAAAGTTTAGACTGATGTCTTGTGAAAAGGCTGCTCTCTCCCTGCTTCCCAACAGCATCACTTTGTTTCACAATGTTATATTTTGTTGAGACCTGCTGTGGTGTTTTTATGAGTTTACAACAGGTGAGCTTCTTCAGCTGTACTAGTGAGTCACTGCCCTGAGTAGATGGTACGTTCAAGTCAGGTGAGGCTGACAAGGTAAAAGGCCAGTCATTGGTCACCTGTTTCTTTGTTTGTGTAGCCCTGTACAAAAAGTCATAAGGTACAGAGCATAAAAAGTAACAGTATATTAATAGGTTGTATTAAAAAGTTCATAAATAGAGTTCATAATGGTTAAGAATGGTTTAAAATGTGTGTTAGTTAAAAAGCATAAATACATTTACAGTTAAAAGATACATTCATATAAAGGTCTTTAAGTTCATTTTGATTGTAAAATATCTGTGATCAGAGATAAGAGAATAATAAGCCGTGTTTGTGTAACCTAACCTGTCACTTATGTCAATCATTTCATTCCTGTTATACCTTTGGTTATTTGGTATCTCACGAGCCAATTGGAGTCGCGTGTAAGGGGCGGGACTAGTGGCACAGGTTAGTGTGAGGAGAGTAGCACTTGGAAAAGAGACGTTATCAATCAGAGCAAAAGAGAGGAGGCATCGTTCGTGTGGGAAGCATTTAAGTTTAATCCTAGAGGTCGACTACCCGTGGTCCTGATATAAACTTCTGTGTGACCTGCAAGAGGAAACGGACGTTGGAGAGTGAGAGACAGATTTCCAACAGATGACCCTGCTGTACTGTCCTGTACTTCTGCTGTACTCTGCTGTACTGTGCTGTCGTGCTATTCAGCGTTTGGATGCGTCGGGCCGAGCCTTGCTGCTGCTGTACCTTTTCTTGTGACTTCGCCATTGCCTCGTGGGTGACCGGAAACCTCACCCGCCATTTTCATTATCACACATTCTGCCCCACTAACAAACCCTGGATTCGTGAGTACTAACATACACATGCATATGCTTTTATTTGGTGCTCAGGTTTGAGTGAAGCGGCCATTACAGTTTTTAGGCCCCACCGCACACGAGCTTCAATTAACAGGCCTGCAACGGGTTAAAAGCTATTTTAAGTGTGTTTCATCTGAATGTGTGGGGGCCCACAGGTAAAATATTGAGTTTGCATTGTTGTAAAATAAAGAATACGGTTTTGAAGGTAACTTAAAGGTTTTAAAAAAGGGATTAATATTATTTATTTTGATGACTAAATACAAAAGCTTTTATTTGGGAAAGTAAAGTGTTTTTGGTTATAACAAGAGTATAAAAAAGGTTTTATTTTAAGTTAAAGGAAGTGTTTATTTTGAAAATCTTTAATAACTTTGTGAATTGTGCATTACATTTATTTTATTTTATTCTTTAAAATCATTAAGCTATTGTTCTGTATATATTAATAAATACCTGTTAAAGGATTATTTTTGCAGTTAAAGTACAGTTGTGGTGGTCATTATTTCAAAAGTAGTAAACATTATTAGAGGTATAGATAATAAAAGTAACATAAAACAGTTGTATTTTCCTACAACGAGCCCAGGCCCAGTCTCATAGTATTAACTACTCTAGCTTCATTTTAACTACATGGGACCTGGGTTACATAAAATGGAGGCACCGCTGGGATTATTTTAACACAAACTGAGATTTCTTGAAATAAATTAGGCAAAAGTAACTTGACCCCACAACTTTAGTGTATTAGCATAAAAGTAACGTGCTAACAGTAACTAACAGTGATTAAAATAAAGTACAGCAATGGCAGTCCCGACAAGCAACCCATCACAGCGTGAGTTAATTAACTGGTGCAAAGGAGAAGAAGTAGACTTAAAGCATGCTCTCTTGTTATATGGAGTGCCTGAAAGTGCATCAAGAGCCGACATTGAAGATACAGCAGGGACCATCAAAGCATTGGGAAAAGTTGCAGTTAGAGGCAGAATGTTTCACCCTCAACAAAAGTCGCTGATGGTGTTATGTGAGTGTCGTGAAGAGATCGACCCCTCTAGAATTCCACCTGAGGTAATGCCTTTAAGTGAAGGAAGTGGTTGGAAAACTGTCTGCTACCAAGAGCCTCAGATTGACAACTTTGAACAGAAGTTGCTGACCTTTTTGCAGAGTGAAGGGAGAACCTTAGAGGACATCCAAGGTCTATGCCCTCCTACAGAGACCAAAGAGAGTAACAGTAACCCTGAAGACATCATCCGTGCAGTCGGTGATGTCCTGAGTAGGACAAACAAGCAACCTGATAGTCAGCCATACAGACGTCTACGGACATTCTCCGGGATCAGTCCCACTCCCGCTGGAGAAGAGTCCCTAGACAACTGGCTGGAGCAAGCAACACTCCTAGTAGAGGAAGGTGATTGCTCAGATAAAGAGAAACGACGTCGGATACTGGAAAGTCTCAAAGGGCCCGCCTTTGAAATCATTCAAGCTGTCCGCCTGACTCAACCTGATGCTAGCCCACATGAGTACATGAAGGCTATAGAGAGCATTTTTGGTACAGTAGAGTCCCCAGAAGAACTATACCTGTCGTTTAGAGCCCTGCACCAACAGCCTGGTGAACGTCTGTCCGAGTTCCTACGAAGAGTAGAGAGATCCCTTGTCAAAGTAGTACAAGGAGGCGGTTTATCTGTTAGCGCTGCCAACAGCGCTCGTTTAGAGCAGCTTCTCAGAGGGTCCACCTCTGAACTCATGTTGCTTCAGTTGAAGATTAGGGAGCGGAGTGGTAATCCCCCTACATTTTTGAACCTGTTAAGAGAAGTGATCGAAGAGGAAAGTCGCCAGTCAGCTAGACAAAGTCAAGTGTCACACCGTCCCCAACGGGTACGCACCGTCCAAGCTGAAAAGGAGAAAGAACCTGAATCGGTCTTTAGAAGTGAACTGCAAGCTCAGATTCAAGAACTGAGAGCGCAGTTAGAGCAGAGAAGCAACCTACAGCCTCAGTCACCACCTGATGAGTCCTGTAAACGTCCTAAAGAGAAAAGGAATCACCCTTCAAAGTTGAAGAGAGACAAGAGGTGTGATGAGGACATCTACACATTCAGAAGAGGGAGGGTGTAGCCCTGTACAAAAAGTCATAAGGTACAGAGCATAAAAAGTAACAGTATATTAATAGGTTGTATTAAAAAGTTCATAAATAGAGTTCATAATGGTTAAGAATGGTTTAAAATGTGTGTTAGTTAAAAAGCATAAATACATTTACAGTTAAAAGATACATTCATATAAAGGTCTTTAAGTTCATTTTGATTGTAAAATATCTGTGATCAGAGATAAGAGAATAATAAGCCGTGTTTGTGTAACCTAACCTGTCACTTATGTCAATCATTTCATTCCTGTTATACCTTTGGTTATTTGGTATCTCACGAGCCAATTGGAGTCGCGTGTAAGGGGCGGGACTAGTGGCACAGGTTAGTGTGAGGAGAGTAGCACTTGGAAAAGAGACGTTATCAATCAGAGCAAAAGAGAGGAGGCATCGTTCGTGTGGGAAGCATTTAAGTTTAATCCTAGAGGTCGACTACCCGTGGTCCTGATATAAACTTCTGTGTGACCTGCAAGAGGAAACGGACGTTGGAGAGTGAGAGACAGATTTCCAACAGATGACCCTGCTGTACTGTCCTGTACTTCTGCTGTACTCTGCTGTACTGTGCTGTCGTGCTATTCAGCGTTTGGATGCGTCGGGCCGAGCCTTGCTGCTGCTGTACCTTTTCTTGTGACTTCGCCATTGCCTCGTGGGTGACCGGAAACCTCACCCGCCATTTTCATTATCACACATTCTGCCCCACTAACAAACCCTGGATTCGTGAGTACTAACATACACATGCATATGCTTTTATTTGGTGCTCAGGTTTGAGTGAAGCGGCCATTACAGTTTTTAGGCCCCACCGCACACGAGCTTCAATTAACAGGCCTGCAACGGGTTAAAAGCTATTTTAAGTGTGTTTCATCTGAATGTGTGGGGGCCCACAGGTAAAATATTGAGTTTGCATTGTTGTAAAATAAAGAATACGGTTTTGAAGGTAACTTAAAGGTTTTAAAAAAGGGATTAATATTATTTATTTTGATGACTAAATACAAAAGCTTTTATTTGGGAAAGTAAAGTGTTTTTGGTTATAACAAGAGTATAAAAAAGGTTTTATTTTAAGTTAAAGGAAGTGTTTATTTTGAAAATCTTTAATAACTTTGTGAATTGTGCATTACATTTATTTTATTTTATTCTTTAAAATCATTAAGCTATTGTTCTGTATATATTAATAAATACCTGTTAAAGGATTATTTTTGCAGTTAAAGTACAGTTGTGGTGGTCATTATTTCAAAAGTAGTAAACATTATTAGAGGTATAGATAATAAAAGTAACATAAAACAGTTGTATTTTCCTACAACGAGCCCAGGCCCAGTCTCATAGTATTAACTACTCTAGCTTCATTTTAACTACATGGGACCTGGGTTACATTTGTTTCAACAGAAAACAACAGAGAAAAGTGACACTAAAATAAATTAACTGCATTAATTTTTTTTTCTTTTGTAGATGAACTTTGTGACTTCATTCTGTGTCATAAAAGAAAAGAATCGGTCAGTTCTTCATGTATCAGACATGATGATTCAACATCCTTCATGGGGACTAATCCTCTTGCAGTCGTCTGTGTGTCTCATCGTCTTCCCATCGGTGTCCATGTTGGATTGGACTAATCAATATGGTAAAATCAGTTTCTGCCGAGAATTATGAAGGTTTCTCTCATATTCCTTAAGCTCTTATCCCATCGGTGTCTCACACTTCATATTATTGCCAAGAATGCAATGTGAAACACAAACACAATCAAACCTTCAATCTGATGAAGGTCACCTGTTCGTGAGGTCCTGTTCATCACCTGCAGATTGCTGGTCTGAACACATTCACAGACATTATGTGTTTCTAAATACTGGCTTATGTGCATATGCATGTTTTTATGTGCATATGCATCATTTATGCATGTGGCCCCTATTGTTGTTCTTCTGATGTGTCGTACTGTGTTTTTCAATTTTCTTCTAATATAGAATACGAGGTTGAAGCAAGGAGGAGGAAGAAAGGCTTGTAACAACGAAGGCAGACAGAGGCAGAGTAAGTGGTTGTAGAAGAGTTAAAAGAGAGAAGAGAAGGCGACAGAGAGAGTGAGCGTCCCCCGTGGGCTCTGCTGACACAACGAATGGCCACAGTGACGGAAAAGCAGATTGAATTCTTCAAAACGGCTTCTCCCCTGCAGTTCACTGCAGCCCCGGGGTCAACCGTTAAACCAGCCGAGGCATAAAATATCTGGAAATTGATTTGCATTCAGTATTAAAAAAAGGAAAAAGGAGCTCCTTATTATTTCTTTTCTCACCAGGCAGCGCAGATGACGAGTTTAACAGAGGACAAGAAGAGAGAGCAGAACGAATTCGGGATTTCTTTGAGACGTGTGTTTGTGTGTGTGTGAGTGTTTTGATAAAGCACAAAAAGGCCTTTGATATGACAGTCTTCACTAACAGAGAGGAAGGCTTTCCTCCGCCGTTGGAGTGGAGGGAAATCTGCTTGCTGCTCTTTTATCACACAAGATACAGAGGGATGCAAAAGTCTGAGACCACGCTCCCGTTCAACCACGTTCCCGTTCGACCACGTTCCCGTTCGACCACGCTCCCGCTCGACCACGCTCCCGCTCGACCACGCCCCTGTTCGACCACGCCCCTGTTCGACCACGCTCCCGTTCGACCACCTTTCCGTTCGACCACGCTCCCCTTCGACCACGCCCCTGTTTGATCACGCTCCCCTTCGACCACGCCCCTGTTCGACCACGCTCCCGTTCGACCACCTTTCCGTTCGACCACGTTCCCGTTCGACCACGCTCCCGTTCGACCACGCTCCCCTTCGACCACACCCCTGTTTGATCACGCTCCCGTTCGACCCCGCTCCCGTTCGGCCACGTTCCCGTTCGACCACGTTCCCATTCGATCACGTTCTCATTCACTTGAAAGGCGAGGCGGTCTCAGACTTTCGGCCTATAAGTCATGATCCTGCTCAAACAGCAGGAACTGTTCTGCTGCAATAAAGAGTTGTGAGCCTCCAACTGCTGAGAGAGGGCACATATTTCTCAGATTTCCCGAGCAACAAATCCCCACTTTTACCCCGTACTGTGTGGAGTTGATAATATATGCAGCAGGCTTTCTGTCTGAGACATCTCTGCATTGATTCTAACAGCTTGAAATTGACCAGAGCTGATGAATTGATGGAGGGTTTTCTGTACAGGAGAGCATCTGGTTTTATTTACTGCATGTGAGTCCATAAGGTCATCTGTGTGTGTGTGACGGCTCACCCTGCTGCTGGCCACAGAAAAACACTTTGCTGCCCAGTGATTTGTCTGATATCAACCAATGAACAACAAAGATACAATGACTACAACAACAAATCACGTCGTGAGTTTTATAATCGAGCTGTGAAGTGCGAGGGGCCACTGATTCCTCAAGTGTTTTTTCTTCTGTAATCCCATTTCAAAAGTTTCTTGAATCGATCTCCTCGATGTTACTGAACATAGAAACTCAGGACTCTCGTAGGATGTAACGATCCAACAGGTTTATATTCTGACAGCCTGACAGATAAACAATGAGCTGAAAGTCACTATAAAGCTCTGTAAAGCCGAGCAGAGCTGCAGAGTCTCTGAAGGTCTGTAGGTTCATCACTGTGAGACCAACACATTAACACTGACAGATCAGACTCTTTTAAAGAAACTATTTAATGTTTGTGTTTTCACTTTTGTATTTTTTACGACTTGTGGCATTTTTGGATTCAGAGTTAAATTCTCTTAACGTTTTGTATAATAAAGAGCAATGAGCTGCTTAATCCTCGTCATATCCCTCTGAGTGAAGGTGGCTTAGAGGATCTTCTGTGTTCTCAGAGCCGGACCGACTGAGCATTACTCAAACAAAAAACTACATACAAGTGGATCATTCAGTTCACAACATGTTCAAACTGACTTTAAAGCTCCTGCACTCCTACACTGCCGGATAGAGGCTGCCTGAAGACAGACCGTGTGGGAGTTTGAATGAATCATCACTTACATTGTTTTCAGTCCTGTTTGATTGTCATCTTGTGTCCCTGCTGTGGACTGAGTGCAGGAAGCACTGAACACTGTCTGAGTATGTTGTACATGTTCACCCAGATGGCTGCTTTACTCCCAGTAAACTCACGTCATGATTAATGCTGCTAATGATCACGATTCATTCAGTGTAGAGGATAACTTTTTATATACTGCTTCTATAAAATATTCAATGTTCTGAAGTATACAGTAAGTCTATAAACTAATTTAATACTTTATTAGAGTAAATATAGTTATTGTATTATAATTATACATTATAATTTGTTGATTTTATTGCATTTCTATGTTTCTACATCTATGAGACAGGGTCGTCATGTAACACCACATAGTCTGAGAATACCGGACAGGTGTGGTTCAGGTGCAGTATGACCTCACCGGAGCTGCAGGGCGGCGTTCAGCAACATTTAAAGTTCACACTCGTCTTAAAGTTTAACCCTTTATGAGCCTTATTTATGTTTTTGAAGCGGGTGGAGGCACCATGATTTATTTATGGATTATATTGAACATTTCATGATAACTTGATCAGACCTCAAACATCTCAACAACTTGCTCCTGTTTTTGGGCGTCCTCGTCTCAGATATCATCCACCTTCTCGGGTGTCGTCCTGCCCTCCACCTGACCCTGCCAACACATGACCTCAGGGTCAGAGGTCAGAGGTCAAAGGGCGGGTGGGGGGGGGCTCACCGCATGCTTATTGAAGTTAAACCTTTTGAAACATTCTTGTCCATGTTTGAAGTTTAAACTAATTACTTTGTTTTCAGTGGCGCGTATAAAGTTTCATTTTCTTTCCTCACCATTAATACTCTCGAACCTCCGACAGTCAGAAGCTACAATCTGCTCGACTGACAATTAAAACAGCTCACCTGGATACAGCTGAACTAGTGAATGCAACTCTTGATTTTAAGTAGAGCTGAAACGATTAATCGATTAATCGATCAACAGAAGATGAATCATCCACTATTTAAAATTGTCTGATTCCAGCTTCTTAGATGTGGATATTTTCTGGTGTCTTTAGTCCTCGCTGACAGGAAACTGAATATGTTTGTGTTGACACAGCGATCAACATGTCTCACCATGTCCTGACTTTTCATAGACCAAACTGATCAATCAATCAATAATACATTTGTTAGTTGGTGCCCACATTGTAGATGCATTTTAAGCACCCGTGTTTTCTGACGTCTCTGACATCATCAGCCGGTGTCTTCCTAAAACTTCACGAATAAATACGACGACTTCTAACTATGACTCAGCATTTAACCATTCAATCAATAACAATTAATCATTCAACAGATTCAAACAGACCTAGATGTGTAAAAATGTTTGCCCTGCAGTCTTTATAACAACCTGTCATTTACTTTAATTCACCCCAGATTACAAAGTGCTCCGTGATTCTCAAGTCATTGACAGAAAATTCATTCTCATAGAAGAATTCTCATAGAAGGTGTAAATGAAGGCTGGTGAAAAGTGTTCATAAACAAACACACTCTTCACCCCGAGTCCGACTCGAACCACAGGAAAACAACATCACAGTCATACAGACGCTCACACGTTCCCACACAAGATTACATCTGTTGACACGGCGACTTACAGACCAATCACAGCAGCGGATTGGCATTCCTCCTGTCCATGAGCTTCAGCAGATGACTAATTGGCTCTTTAGTGTGAATGAGGTGGTGTTATTTAGCTGTGGGTGGCTGCTTAAAGCCCTGAATATACGTCTGTTTAATAAAACCTTCTGCATCAATCTGCGTTGACTGGTTGTAGTGGAGGTTCGCGTACATCCTCTGATCATGATCACATGGACCCTCGCCATCTAACAGAGGATCAAGACAAGAACACGTTTGGAGATTTGGTGGAGAAAAGCTGTTTCTGTTGTAGTTACATACCAGGAAAAAATACTGATCAGCATGAACAACAATGAATATAAAAATAAAGAAATGAGTGATAAACATGTTTTCACTGATGGTCAGATTTAAGTTTGTTTGTGTTGCAGTAATCTTGAATTGTGCTCATTATTTATCAGTTTTTAGTTCTTAAAATACAGAACAGCCAACCTCAGTAAAATATGCCGCACATGTTTCTCATAATAACAAGAAAATATCTCCATAAAACATTTTTTTTTCTATGATTATTTTCCATTTCATCAAACTGTAGATATTATAAGCAATGCCGTCCACACATTTCATCATTCCTCCACCTCAGGCCACAAATTCAACTCAATATAAATATATTTGTATATCTCATACTAAAGTTCAAAGTGCTTTACATTAATACAAAGTAAAACAGCCAAACTGTGCAAATAAACTGAAACATCCATGCAGGCAAACAAACAAACAAACAAACATACAAACAAACAAACAAACACGTGTTCAGCTCTTCAGTTTGGTTCAGAGCTCTTCATGTCATGTTGTGTCCATCCTGATCATGACAAACGCAATTAATACAATTATCAATTATCAATGATGTCTTTGCAAAAAGTCAATTAAACAATATTTTTATGACGAAACATCTTTAATAACTTCAGTTTAGATAGAAAGTATGTTGTTTTAACAAAGTAGTTTCTTGCTATAACAATAAAATGTATTTTATTAATAAATTAATAATAAATGATAATAATAATTCATAATAATAATAATGATAATAATAATAGGTGCTTTTTTCTCGACAAACATTACTTGAGCTTTCAGAAACCACCATGGATGTCTCTTTGCTTCTTTGTCCAACATGAGACGTCGAGTGGACGCCGTCCTTCATGTATACAGTCTAATATTTCAAACATCTTGCATCACTTTAATTATAATATATATATATATATATACATACATATATATATATATATATATATATATATATATATATATGTACATACATATATATATATATATATATATATATATATATATATATGTACATATATATACACAATGCATTTCTCCTCTACAACCTTCCTTGTGTCTCTTGTAAATGTTTGCAGCAGCTTTCATGATGTTAGTGAATCCAGCAAAAGACAAATCTACCTCAGTTAATGTGTCTCCTCCGATTATTTTTAAACGCACATAAACGAGGAGCGAGACGCACACATGACACAAACTGCGAATGCAGCCAACTGCATCTGTTTGATAAACACGGCACATGTTCACACCTCCACCTGAGGAACAGGTGCAGGAGCTGCAGTAAATCTGGCCTCAGTTGTTGGAGAGAGATTGCAGCCAAGTAAAGGATATGATGCCAAGATTTTTAAACTGCTCAAGTGTAGCCATTCAGAACAGTTGTACAGTAAAGACTTTAGCCTTCAGGTGAGGTTAGATTCAAACTTACTGAACCCTTAAATGGGACGTATTCTGCTCTTTATGGAAGGAGAACAAGTAGAGAAAGCCTCCTACTATAGTCTCTTTACTGGAGTAGTAGTCTCCAGTAAAGAGAAAAGGCAGGAGCTAAAACAACCAGGATACGATCAATAAAGAGGTTTTAACTGGAAACATGCAGGGATATTCGACTTGAACATGATATGTCCCTTTTAAACACGTTCTTTGTTTCGGTGCACAGTTTAATAAGTGTTTGCTTCTCTGTGACTGTTAGATTAAATTTAAGATTTTATTAAATTCATTTTAGCTCCTGGTTTTGTTGTCATGTCTGATTTATCACAAATTAAAAATCATTATTCAGTGAAGCGAATAGCATCACTTCTTCTTTCCTCACTGCTTCAACGTTTTAATCTGAGCGAGTCACAACGAGGTGTAATAAAGTCTTTGTGGACAGACGGACAGATAACAGCTTTCATAACAACAACAATCTTTCTGTTATAAAGATGCTGATGAAAAACTGTCTAATTCCACGTAAACAAGGAAGAAGGAGAAATGTTTTTTGCACATGAATACTTGTTTGTTTGTTTTGATCTATGTTTGCTGTTTAGAGAAAAGAACACCTGATGAAACCTGCGGGAAGATTTCCTCACTGTGTGTGTTGTTTCTCCACACTTCTTTTGTCTGCAGTGAACCTGAGGTGAAAAACACACCAACAATTCAGAAATAAATCAACAAAACAGAAACACGACAGACAAATAGTTCGTAAAACTAAACCAGGATTTCAGAAAGCATTTCAAGTAAAATAAAAAAATAACATTTCTCAGATGTTTTTGTTCCAAAAAGTGTTTAAATAAAATAAAAAATAATAAAATAAATTCTTTCATACAGACAGTAACAGTAACTTTTAGAAAGCACTGTGGAAACTTAACATATGAGTGAAATGTTCAGAGATGAGTGTGTGCATGTGTGTGTGTGTGTGTGTGTGTGTGCTCTGCATCCTTTTCTGGCTCCAGTGTGTGTGTGTGTGTGTGTGTGTGTGTGTGTCCTCACACCAGCACACAATTGCATGACAAAGGAGAAAGAGCATAATAAGAGCCAGCAGAGAGCACCTGACCGTGGCAGGTGGGTCCCAGCCGCAGCTCACCTCCACAGTAACAACAGAACCTCTGTGTGGTGTTGAAGAGGTTCAAACCTCCGCCTGCGTCCGTGCTTCATCAGCACACCTTGGCACAGACGCTCAGGGTGTTGGTAATGTTTTATTTATAGCTAAGGGAAACTGTGTCTCAGTGTGATCGATATGTGGTGACTTAGACGAATGCTGTACATGCATCACAATCATTTCACATTAATCACACTGTAATGAACAGTCGTACTGTTTGATCGGCATCAGTAACCCTGGAGATGCGTCTCCTATCAGGACAAAGACACTTCCTCATTAGATGAAGGTGATCGCTCAGAACTGCCAACAAAAACTACAGCAAAATACTTGGTGTGTGTGTATCATGTACAGTAGTGTTGTTCTGGTAATAATACCACTGGCTAGTATCTATGCACATTAACTCAAGTTTTACACATTTTAAGTACTGAAATATTTCCATTTTATGCAACTTTATACTTCGGCTTCACTTCATGTCAGAAGTACTCAACAGTAGTTAACAGTAGCTTTAAGACCACCAGTTACAATATAAGATCTTACATATAATGATCATCCAATAATGTATAAAATATTGACATCAAGTACTTTTACTTTGGATATTTTAAGTACGTTGTGGTTATAGTACGTCTGTACATGTCATTCTGAATGCAGTAACTTGTTTAAATTGTTGCAACTTTTCCTTAAAATATCTAAATACTTCTACTAATGTCAAAGTCTATTTCAATATTTTGATTCAATCAATAATTAAAATCAGTTAAAAGGTTTCTGAAATTCTTACATATAAAACATAATGAAGAGATTGTACATACACAGTACATATATATACATATTGAGATAAGTGATCTTTACAGATCTGATCTAATACTTCATATGACAGAACTGGACCAGGGAAGGAGGCATCTGGGACGTATATTTGAAAAGGCAATCATACAACATTAAGTCAGACTAAACTTCAGCTACTTCGACCTTGAAATTTTAATTAGTGATTCAATGCTACATATTGATTATTAGCATAATGTCCTCTACTGAACATCCTCATTGCTGAATCATCAACTCAGAGTCCATTAATGACACATCAGTTGGCCACTTTCTTTATTTACCTGTTGCTACCACACAGCCAGCTGTTTCATATTCAACTAGATTTTAATGTATTCTGATTTATTCAAACCGTGCTGAAATGAAGCCAGTAACAAGGTGCAGCCTTTCTGCTGTTTAGGTACAAATGTAATTAGAAAAGTATGTACTGTACATTAAAGCAGACTCCTGTCTCTTTAAGACCCGCCTCCTGATGAGCCCTCTCTGTTCTGATTGGTCAGCTTCAGGAAGCTTCCTCCACCTCCAAACTACAGTGACAGGATTTCACTTCTTTTTCTTCTTCTTTACTCCAAATGTCAACTTCTCACACAGCCAGAGCACGTTGCAGCCCTGACTTCTGACTCGCAGGCAACATTTCTACAAACGTTTAACAGTCGAAATCAGAACAGGATATAAATAAAATAAAACCAGTAAAAACACAATATGTTAAATAATCAACAGCATTTTCTTGTTCAGTTTTGCTATAAAATGCAATATAGTTTTATTATATTGTTAAAACAGATCATAATTGGTAGTTTGGTTTGGTGCCAACATCATTAAGCAATGACTATCAATATGAAGACATGCAACTAAGTAGAGAAGCTTTCATCTATTTCTGTTCTGGTTCTGCTCACATGCGGTTGGACTAACAGTAAAACAGTGATCATATTAATGGCTCGTGGTCTCAAAAGGGGGATTAGTTTTTCATCTGGCTGGCAGGCTGGCAGCATCTATCCTGCTCCCCCTTCACCTCCCCAAATGAAATCTCAAATTATTCCATTTTAAAGGTTTAAGGGGAAAACATGGCGGGAAAAGGCACTAATGTTCAGCCACTGTGAGTGAAGAGGACGCTTCTGTTTTCATTAAAACGTGTGATTTAATGTGAGGCTCTGGATGAGAGAGTTTGAGGAGCTCATCCCTGCACCTCCTCCTCCTCCTCCTCCTCTGTTCAGTCTGCAGGGATACACCCAGTTTTAATACCTTCCCCTCTCACCACCTCAGGTGCAGAGGTCTATTTCTATCGGTGTGTGTGCCTGTGTTTACATGTGTATGCGTAGCCCACCCTGTGTAAGATGGATGTTAGATGCTGAGGAGCATTTTTTCCTCTCCACGGGGGAGACCTTACATATAATAACCTCGAACCTTTCGGCTCTCTCCATCACTCCGTGTGCTGCTTTCTCTCCCAGCATGCAGCTGTCCAGCTCCTCAGATCTGTCCTTTCTGTTTCAGCCTTTTGTCCGTCTCTCTGCATTCAGCTGGACATGCTCGTGTTTTGAGTGCTTATGGATTTGTATGTCAGTGTGCTTATTGTGTTTTTCACCGTGTGGTATCTGGTTGAGAATGAACTGTGATGAGATTCTCTACAGGATTCTCTTCATTTTAAACATACAGCTCTATAAATGTTGAACACTGAAACTAAGGATTATATTCATTATCCATTAATCTGTAGATTATTATTTTGATTAAACAAGAAGTTGTTTGGTCTATAAAACATAAGAAAAGGTAAAAGATGTTAAAGGTAAAAGACTGACAACTTTATCCCCTCAAACACAAACACACAACATACAGCACTTTATGGGAAGAAGCTGAACAATGACTGACCCGAACCCTACATGCAGTAGGTGGGTCACATCCGGCTGAAACCATTAAGTCATATTCCAGTTGTTGTTTTGAGCTGTGTTTGTCTCTCCTGACAGACGCCACGAACTGCATTCAAACTGATGCAACTCGTTGTATAACCAGACTGAAGGAGGGTCTGTGCACACTTCCAGGTGAACTCTGGTGCAGTTTTAAAGCTCATTTATGATGTTTTTTTTTTACTTTGTGTATTTGCAGCTTCCTGAAGCTGACCATAAAGAGTCAACACAAGAAGAATAACTAGTATTTGACTGGAAATGTGCAGACTATGCCCCTTTAAATTCATGCTAAAATCACATATTTACTATCACAAAATACTGCGGTTGGTCTGTTTGCTGCACCAGAGTTATTGTCAAAATGAACCAACGTGAGCAAACACACCAGAGGTGGTCCTTTCTGTCCCCTGTATGGTAAACTGCATCCGAAGGGTCAGAGGTTTGATCCACACAGATGTTAACACTAAACATCCAACAGCTGAACTTCAGTGAATCTAAATAAACCACAACCAGCGGTTTAGTTCTCCTGTCTTCAAACCCAGACGTCGCTTCAGGTGAGGAGGAAAACTTGTGAGAAACCAGGCTCAGATGGGCACCGGCGGGCCAAATGAAAGCAGCTCTGGAGGTTGTTTCAGCAGAAACTCGTGTGTGGAGTTCAGGGAGTCAGAAGGACTGATGTCACACCTCTACTATTCACTTCACATCATTAATATGCAACTGAAGATAAAAAGTTCAAAGTCACCTTCACTGAATGTTTGGTAAAGAGTGTGTGTGTGTGTGTGTGTGTGTGTGTGTGTGTGTGTGTGCGTGCGTACGCGTGTGTGTGTGTGTGCGTGTGTGTGTGTGTGTTTGTGTGTGTGTGTGTGTGTCCCCGGGGAGTACGTGGGTGTGGAGCAGCCAGCGGAGGAGACAACCCCCATACAGCACTAATGATTCATAAAGACCCGGCCAGGCCTGCTGGGAATCCACCACAGGTAGATTTCAGCAGCAGACAAAGAGACGTGATAAATTACACAGAAGCAAAGAAAGAAAGTGATAAATGAACAAAGGGACAGTTACCACTAAGCAACATGTTACTGATGTATTTTTGATGCTTTGAAAGTGGGACGACGGGGAAGTAGTTTGTACATAATGAGGTGTGATTCTTGAGGACAGAACACAGATGAGACTCTGCAATCAAACTCTGTTTATCTCTGATTTGGTATTCTCTGTGTGCTGAGCGACTTCCCCTCGAATGTAGAGACAGATGCATCACACACACACGCTGAACAGCACGCTCACACACGTGTTACTTTACAGGGTTAAGTATCATTTAACCAGAGGAAGCCTTTCCAGGGGTCGTACTCATGAAGCTTCACAGAGCAGGAAGTCACGGCTCACTGGCCAAAACATGTCAGTGATATCTGTTTGCTTCTGGTTTAGATACGAGATGTAAAATATGACACGTTACCTCTTCGTCATCTTCTAGTGAAATTCATTTTATGTCCTCTGGCTGTTTAAGTTTAAGAGGTTGATACACGAATGAAGCACAGTTAGTGGGGGAAGAAGAACTCAGAGCCATGAACTAAAACACTGCATGAAAAATCCTATTACAGTATTCATGATCAATAAAACTTCAGTGATCGATAATAATAATAATAATAATGAAGTATATATATATATCACTTATATCACTTACAACATGCTTTATAAGGACACAATGAAACATACAAAGTAAACATAAATGAAGAAAATGAAGAGGATTATTAATTAGACGATGTTGATCTGCATCTTGTTTGCTTTTTATGTTTTTGTGTGAGTTGTTCAGAAAGACAGAAATTAAACATCCTGTCCACAGATTCCTGCTCTTCAGATATAATAAACAGAATAATAGCAAAGCCTGGGGACTAAACAAACAAATAAACAACAGCAAATCAACAAAGTACCTAATTATGAAGATTTGCATTGCTGCTGGTGATCATTAGTGGAGGGATGTAAATGCACACTGAAACACAGGAAGAAGGTTGCAAAGCTGCAGGTTCGATGGACCACATCTGTCTACATCTGGATATCTGATACGTCAATGAAAGATGGACCGCTGACTCAGTTCAGTCGGTTCATCCAAAAGATTCGTTCCTTTGATCAAATACACAACACTAATACTTTAAAATACTTTATTGATCATATTAGATTATATATTTGTCAGCAGTGTATAATAGTTTCAACATATCTCCTTATAAAGAGAACGTGTGCTTTAATAAACATTCATTTTGCTATAACAAGATAAAGTCATAAAGTGTAAAAACGTTTCTTGTTAAAATGGAATAATTCAGTATATAGTGAATATGTAGAAATGTCTCTATACCATGAAACTATTTCATCATAACGAGGAACGTGGTAAGTTATACGTCATAAACATAAACATGAGACACATATTTTTCCTTCTTCCAAACAACTCATGACCGAACCTGCTTACTATCGTTCAATGATACCACATATCCAACAACAAGTGTGAATATTATATAATAAAATAAAAAATGTGTTAAAATAAAGATCCAGTTTGAATACAGTCTGTGAATGTGACTGAACTAAAACACGGCACAGCGGTTTACAGCACCGACGGGAGTTTACAGCACCGACGGGGTTTTACAGCTCCGACGGGAGTTTACAGCACCGACGGGGTTTTACAGCACCGACGGGAGTTTACAGCACCGACAGCGGTTTTACAGCACCGACGGGGTTTTACAGCAACGAAGGGGTTTTACAGCACCGACGGGAGTTTACAGCACCGACGGGGTTTTACAGCACCGACGGGGTTTTACAGCACCGACGGGAGTTTACAGCACCGACGGGAGTTTACAGCACCGACGGGGTTTTACAGCACCGACGGGAGTTTACAGCACCGACGGAGTTTTACAGCACCGACGGGGGTTTACAGCACCGACGGGGTTTTACAGCACCGACGGGGTTTTACAGCACCGACGGAGTTTTACAGCACCGACGGGGTTTTACAGCACCGACGGGGTTTTACAGCACCGACGGGGTTTTACAGCTTTGGGAAGGTTTTTGGTCATAAACCAAACTTTGAGCAGGTGACGGTGCTGGATGGATCTACATACGTTATTGTGATTCCTCCTGAGAGGAACATGCATATGTTCATGTCACTCCATCCAAGAGTTGCTGAGATATTTCAGCTGCTTCTCACCAGGAAGTTTAAATATTAATATTTAGGACAAATGATTACGCAACAATTACCACAGAGACAGCAGCAAAATGAAGACAGCCTGGTGGAAAATGAGCGAAATAATTGGAGGTTCTGGTAAATTTTGACAACATTTAATGATAATCAGCCTCAGTCTGAGCTGCCTCTCACACACACACACACACACACACACACACACACAGAGTCTGCGTGTCCGTTGGATGTTTGTGGCTAATTAACAGACAGTGGTTAAATTCAGAAGAATAACAGCAACATCCTGGTGTGTGTGTGTGTGTGTGTGTGTGTGTGTGTGTGTTTTCTTGAACCAAACCTCCATTGACAACTTGTCATTTTTAAGTGTGCACAGAGCAGATAATCCTAAACACATGATGGATAGGTCACTGTCTGACAATAGACGAGGAAGAGGGAGCAGCAAGAGGCCAGAGATGACTCAGAGATACATGAACACACAAATAAACATCCCCTACTTCAAGCTTTGCAGCGACTTGTCCCTTTAATATGTGACCTCACTTCCCAAACTTGTCTGTATGTGAAATGCTGAAGGAATGCCAGACAAACAGACAAGCCTCAACATCACACACATTTCTGCAAGAAAAGAAAACATATGTGGGGTCACAGAGGAGAGGAAGAAAAAAGCAAGAGGATCAGTGACAAAGAGATAAATGGACGTGACAGACGGAGGAAGAGGGCAAAGATGGATGGAACGTGTGATTTGAATACAGGAGTGTTGAAGGAAAGGAAAAAAAGAGATGGGCAGGAGAAGATGGAACGAAAGGATGTGAAGAGGAGGAATAGAGAGGAGACAGATGGGTGGGAGGAGAAGGAGAGGAATGAAAGGGAAGAGGAGGAGCGTAACGACAAGACAGCAAACACAGAGATGGAGAGATGGTGAAGAAGAAGAGGATGAGGCAGATGGCGTGATAAGAGAGAGGAATGAAGAGAAGGACAGAAGAGGAGGTGGAGGAGAGAAAACTACACCAAAATACTGCATACACACTAGTACAGTAAAAGTACACAAGTACAGTAAAAGTACACAAGTACAGTAAAAGTACACAAGTACAGGAGGCTGTAAACTAAATACCAGTGAAGAAGAAATACTGTCACACTACAGTATTTGTTTTTTCATGAAAACGGCAGACGACATTCGGAGACTTTGTGATAAGAAGAGTGAGAGACCACGAAGGAGCTGCAGAGTTAAAGAGGTTAAATCAGAAGTCATGACTCAACTCCAACGAGGACGTCGCTCCAGACGGGATTTCAATGACAGGACCAGCAGTGAGTTCTCTGACTGTAATTATTACTGACAGAAAGTCTCTGAAATCAGTGACCGGCAGGTGAAGTTAAAATTAAAACCTACGTCCTCTACAGACAGAAATCCAGTCTGAACATGTTGCTTGGCTCAGCATGAACTTACCCAACGTGCACTCTGATGCACCACAATAGTAAACAAACATGGCGTCTAGGAACGTGCACAAAAACAACACAATATGTGATGTTTGATACGTGCACAAAAACAACACAATACGTGATGTTTGATACGTGCACAAAAACAACACAATACGTGATGTTTGATACGTGCACAAAAACAACACAATACGTGATGTTTGATACGTGCACAAAAACAACACAATACGTGATGTTTGATACGTGCACAAAAACAAAAAACAATATGTGATGTTTGATACGTGCACAAAAACAACACAATATGTGATGTTTGATACGTGCACAAAAACAACACAATACGTGATGTTTGATACGTGCACAAAAACAAAAAACAATATGTGATGTTTGATACGTGCACAAAAACAACACAATATGTGATGTTTGATACGTGCACAAAAACAACACAATACGTGATGTTTGAAAACAACACAATATGTGATGTTTGATACGTGCACAAAAACAACACAATACGTGATGTTTGATACGTGCACGAAAACAACACAATACGTGATGTTTGATACGTGCACAAAAACAACACAATATGTGATGTTTGATACGTGCACGAAAACAACACACTATGTGATGTTTGATACGTGCACAAAAACAACACAATACGTGATGTTTGATACGTGCACGAAAACAACACAATACGTGATGTTTGATACGTGCACAAAAACAACACAATATGTGATGTTTGATACGTGCACGAAAACAACACACTATGTGATGTTTGATACGTGCACAAAAACAACACAATATGTGATGTTTGATACGTGCACAAAAACAACACAATACGTGATGTTTGATACGTGCACAAAAACAACACAATACGTGATGTTTGATACGTGCACAAAAACAACACAATACGTGATGTTTGATACGTGTACAAAAACAACACAATATGTGATGTTTGATTCCCTTACAGAGGAAAGCAGGTCAATTATGTCTGACTGACAAGATGACTGATTAAAGCATGACTGATTTAAAAGAAACCAAACCAAAGGTTCACTTTCTGTTTGTTTCATGCTATAGCGTATAACGTAGCGTTTAGCGTTCAGACTTTCAGAGTGAAACTACGCACGACGTCAATCTTACGCAGGCGTGAAGTTTCTGCACTCGTTTGTTTGGATCCTTTGATATTTTAAATATACAGGATCACAGAAATGTCTTCATGCTGTTTAAAATGATTGTCTGAAGAGGCAAGATGGAGGCTTTTTCTATGCTTTCTCTCATAAAAATGACTTTAATGTGTGTTTGTTTGTGTGTGTGTGTTTATGGCTGTCTATATATTACTGAAGGTTTAAAGGATGGAGGCGTTTTGGTAAACAAATGTCCTCCGCTGTGTTAGAAATGCTTTCTAGAAAAGAAACAGCTTAAGCCCTTCTGCCAGGAGAGGATCTGTGTGTGTGTGTGTGTGTGTGTGTGTGTGTGTGTGTGCGTGTGTGTGTGTGTGTGTGTGTGTGTGTGTGTGCGTGCGTGTGTGTGTGTGTGTTTGTGTGTGCGTGTGTGCGTGTGCACGTGTGTGTGTGTGTGTGTGTGTGTGTGTGTGTGTGTGTGTGTGTGTGTGCGTGCGTGTGTGTGCGTGCGTGTGTGTGTGTGTGTGCGTGAATGTCTTTGTTTGTAAACATCTATTGGTTCCAGATTTGGACTCAACAACATTTTAATCCCAGAAACAAACTGCGACCTTTCCTGCACCACAGTCAATGAATCTGTTATCTTTGATTATCTATTAATCTGATGATTATTAATAAATTAATTGTTTTGTTTATAAAATGTTATAAATGAAATGAGTGAAAACTGTCTGTAATAATTTCCCAGAGTCAAAGGTGGCAACTTTAAACATCTTGTTTGGTCTGAATTCATGTTTGATAAAGAAAAGCACTGAGATCCACATCTGAGGAGCATCTGACTCAAATCAATGAGTCAATGATCTAAATATGTGTTAATTATCTGTTTATCAGTTAATTGATTGATTCATTGGCTAATTACAGTAAAGTGCTTTGATCCAAACTAGCTGTAAAGTCCTACTGGTAGATTTCAACACAGAAAATAAAACAAGGAGACAAAGTAGTAAAAAAGTTTGGTTTCCTTAAACAGACAAGGTCAAAACTGGGAGATCAGTCACTTAGACACAGAAACCTGACAAGAGGAGGCAGGAAATCCAAGAAGCAGAAAGCAGAAAGCAGACAAGCAGGGTCAAAGCAGGCAGGTAAGAGACACACACACACACACACACACACACACACGCAGCAATCTGACAGAGAACAAAGGGAGGTGGGCTATGTATGCTGAGTTACTAATGAGGGCATGAAGAGCAGGAATGGACTCAGTGACATGACATGAGAACAAAAATCATTATGAAAATAACCAGGAGTTCATGACTCTAGATAATACAAGAAAAGGCAGGATGACAGTGAGAAACATGGATTAAAGATGACGAGACACAACTGTGACATTTTAACCAGTGGATGTGATGCTCACACAGTAGAAACACAGTAGAACACAGTAGAAACACAGTAGAACACAATAGAAACACAGTAGAACACAGTAGAAACACAGTAGAACACAGTAGAACACAATAGAAACACAGTAGAACACAGTAGAAACACAATAGAACACAGTAGAACACAGTAGAAACACAGTAGAACACAATAGAACACAGTAGAACACAGTAGAAACACAGTAGAAACACAGTAGAAACACAGTAGAAACACAGTAGAACACAATAGAACACAGTAGAACACAGTAGAAACACAGTAGAACACAATAGAACACAGTAGAACACAGTAGAAACACAGTAGAAACACAGTAGAACACAGTAGAACACAGTAGAACACAGTAGAAACACAGTAGAACACAATAGAACACAGTAGAACACAGTAGAACACAGTAGAAACACAGTAGAACACAATAGAACACAGTAGAACACAGTAGAAACACAGTAGAAACACAGTAGAACACAGTAGAAGATATAGAAGATATACTTTATTTTATCCCTCAATGGGGAAATTTACTTATCACTCTATTTTTTTCATACATGCATTTTTTTTTATACACACACACATGCAACAGCACAGACATGCAGTACAGGCAGATGGCATATATACATGCAAAGTGGAGAGAGAGATGGTGGAGTGATGGGCAGCCCGCCAAGCCGGCGCCCAGTGAGCAGTTTTGGGGGGTCGGTGCCTTGCTCAAGGGCCCCTCGGCAGTGCCCAGGAGGTGAACTGGCACCTCTCCAGCTACCAGCCCACCTTCCATATTTTGGTCCATGTGGGACTTGAACCGCCACCCTCCGGTTTCTCAAGCCAAGTCCCTATGGACTGAGCTACTGCCGCCCCCTTTGTGTAGAACACAATAGAAACATACAATAAGTACATTTGTGCACTTATACATTTACTTATATATAACAGCTCACAAACATCTGTGAGTGTGTGAGTGTGTGTGTGTGTGTGTGTGTGTGAGTGTGTGTGTGTGTGTGTGTGTGTGTGTGTGTGTGTGTGTGTGTGTGTGAGAGCATAAGAACAAACTGGACATTATCTCACGGGAAATCTGGGACTTGGAAGGAAAAAAGTCAATAAAGAGAAGAAGAGGAGCTCATCTATCGTCGTGGGCATCGGTCAAGGACACCGCAGGACGCTCTCCCTGCATCACAGCAGGGGGCCGAGCAGCTCCACAACGTACCTGCTCAGTGATATCATCATTACAGTGTGAAAAAATTATCATTTGATGCATCAGATTTCCACTGTTGGAAGTTTTTAATTCTTACAATATTGATTGAGTGATGTTTTTATATCCATCATGGAAGGAAATGATCAGGAGATGAAATATGAAGACACTTCATGTAAAACTTAACACACTGTTTGTTTAGTATTATTATTATTTGTTGTTTCCTTAATTGTGAAGCATTTTCCACATATACATACACCCAAATAATAATCAGAGAATGTGTAATTTGTTTTTCTGCAGCTGCAGCTGTGTCATATTTAATCTCTGTTTAAATTATAATGGATTTTTTAAATGAAATTTTAGCTCAATTGGATCACATGAACTGAGAGGAAGTATGTAGGTCAGGAAGAGGGAGGAAAACAAAGGTGACCTTCTTCTTCCTGCTCTCACTCTGCTTCTATCAAACAGCATCTGTTTTTGCTTTTTCTTTCTTTTTGAACAGTTATTAGCAGCACGCTGGTTCAAACATGGACTGAAATCCACTGAACTTCATTCATTTAGACTGAAGCTTCTTTTTAGCTTCAGAAAAACTGTGGAATACATATTTGCATAAAATAAGAGCTATTGATTTTATCCTCAATCACTTACTGATGGCACTTATTGATAATTACACATCTACAAGCTGTTGTGTTTAGCAATAATCAACTATTAAACTATAACTAACTACAGATTCTGTTTAATATTCATATGTGCACCTGGATATAGTTTTAAGGCAGAGCTGAACAATCGTGGTGTCACATATTCAATGCATCTGCTTGCTGATTTCATTCTAGTCTTCAGTTTCTAGTTTTCCGAGCCTGCTAGCATGTTAGCTGGTTCCTCTCCACCTTGTACACCACCTGTACATCGATGCATGAAGGATTTATTCCAAACACTGATCCATGTGTTTTATATGTCTCTGCTGTCTTTGGAGGGAAATGATTTTCTGCTGCACAGTATTACCTAAAGTGTAACTGAACTGATGAAGAGCGCCCTCAATGTATATACAATACAATTATACTCAACACCGTTCTATGATGGATTGAAATAGACTTCTTCTGTAATCCATTTTCCTGCAATATTTGTAGAGTGGTGTGAGGATGGGAATGTGTTAGTGTTAACAGCATGTTCTTGTATGGTGAGTGCACTCATCTAACGTATCACACACCCTACTGTAATTTACCTGAACCAAATCAGACATCAGGTAGCAGCATAGTACTGAGACAGAAGTGTAATTGTGTTGTTTAATGAGCCTTGGCACTTTGTCTGTCTGTGTTCAAAAGCAAGCGCTAAAATTAGCTCCACATTTAGCGAGCTCAAACAGGACATAAAGGAACCCACTGAGGCCATTGAACCAAATCAGCAATTTCTGCCACCTCCATAAGATAACACACCACCTCCATAAGATAACACACCACCTCCATAAGATAACACACCACCAATGAACACGATGCATGTGTTTAAACCTTTATGCTAATGCAGCGCCTCTATTGGACATTCATTTGGGGACATTTGTCTTTTATGAATTGATGTACGTGTATGATGTTTTTGATTCTGGATTATTTGTGTGCTTGTAACAATAGACCATACTGGCTATAATATATGATAATTATTGACAAATGTAATAATTTAGAGTGGAATTAAAAACCTCATATCATTTTGACAGTAAATGCCTCAGACGTCACACATGTGAAGTTTGTATTTATTGATTTTATTCTGTAATATGTGTAATTATAACAGCTGCAGAAAGGCTGCAGTGACCGTTTATCTTTCTCATAAACAGTGAGATTAGAGGCAACCTTCACCTTGTCAAGCAAAGTCAAACACAGACGCACCTGTTTCTGGAGAATAAACAGAAAGATGAATAGATGATATAAAAATACATCTTTTAGACTCTGTATAGAAAGACAATAACACAGAGTAGCTGAATGAGAGAAATACACAATGTGTGTGTGTGTGTGTGTGTGTGTGTGTGTGTGTGGGGGGGGGGGGGGGGGGGTCGGTGGTGGGGGGTGCAGCCTTGGCGTGTAATTAATACCAATATTCCTGCTTCCGTCAGACCGTTAAGCGGATCAACCCACACAATTTAGTGCTGAGATGAGGCGAGGAGTGTTCATTTTCATTTGTGTGAAATAAACGACCTGGCTGTGTGACCACAGCTGCCATGTTGCTCATGTGTGAACCACCAAAGAAGAGATTTCCTCTCTTTAAGCCCGGCCTGAAATTAAAGTAATGAGTCTCCCGTCTTGGATTGCATTTGTCATCCTCACAGACGTGCAGGGTATAACATGACTGTAGGTCAGTGCTCTCGCTCTTGTGTTTGTGATGCCGTTCTTTAACTACAGGGCGATATTTATGTAGTTCACAACAGAAGCTGGAAAATGGCGAAAGCTTTCTCGCAGCTTTTGATTCGTCGGTTTCAATGCAGCGGCAGTAATAAATGAAAATGAAAGCAATCAAAGGCTTATGAGCTTATATAAGGTTAGATTGAAGTGGGCAGGCGCTGAGTGTGGAATTTTCCACTGGTGAAAGTGTGTTTTTAAATGATTGTGTCAGATTTTGCCTTCATTCAGCATTTATTGATACTTTAGATGGTGATATTGATTCGTGCTGTGTGGCCCTTTTTCTGCTGGCTTTATTTCCTGTTTAGTCTCTTAACTTCCTGTTGTCATTGCTCATTATAGAGGTGTGAAGTGGGAGGAGTTAAACATTATATAATCTGCATTTATGGGTCTTTAAGTGAATTCAGTAACTATGGCAACACAGCCTCTGATTTACCTCTGACTAGCTTCTTCTCCAAGCCGTCAGTCGCTGAGGATCATGGGTACTGTATTCATTGCCATCTGACTAAAACATGATTGAATCAAATCAAATCAAATTTTATTTATATAGCCCAAAATCACAAAATCCATTTGTCTCAGAGGGCTTTACAATCTGTACAGGGAGTGACACCCTCTGTCCTTAGACCCTCGATTAGTGAGGAAAAACTTTTTATTGCATTTATTTGATATACATAGTTTCTAGTTACTTTGGTTAAAATAAAGTTAAATAATAAGGTTAAACGAGTGCTTCTCTTTTAGTCTTGTGGTGTTGGTGCTCTGTTGTCTGAGCGGTTAGTGGTTCAACTGGTAACATACTACAACTACATGAAGATTGTACCTGTGATGTAGTATTTTTACTTGTTTATGTTGGTGCTGTGTACTTCTACTCAGCCTCTGTCTACAGTCTCTTTTATTTCTTCATCATCTTCATCATATTTACAGTTTATGTGGGTTTTATAAATCACCACCTGCTGTCATTTCATCCTTGAAGGTGGATTCAAGCTTGCTGAATAATTATTGTTTGAGAAAGTTAGAGAAAGGCGCAGACTTCAAATCTTCTGCACCCTTGCATAACCAACACAACCTGCTGCAGGAGCTTATTTCTTTTATACATGCCTCCTGGAAATATTTTACGACACTCTTGAAGTCATAAAGGGCATTTGAAGCCTCCCCAGTCCCATAAAAGCCTAACATCTGGTTTGGGATAGTAGCCCGGACAAAAGCGGCACAATGAAACGTTGGGTTTATAATGTCAGTGCTCTGTACAGTTTTTATTATTTAATTTAAGCACAGTCGCAGGTGTTGTTGTACATTAATCTACACAGTTTCTCAACTCATACACATGTACTCATTACTCATTACACAGGATGACTCCAGACTACACCTGCTCCGGTTTGAAGGTAACAGCTGTGACATGTTTTCACCGTTTCTTATTTTACACGCAGAGTAAATCCTGTAAGTGTCCTGTGCTGTTATGGTCTACATGTGAACGTGTGTCAACAGATGTTTGGTACAAAATCAGCTTTACTGGATCTGATGATCTGGTTTTTCATCTTGAGGCAGGTATTCTGTACGGTTTAGATGAAACAAAGGTGACTCACGTGTGCCAATCAAAGCCGTAACTGTGATGCTCCACGTGGCTGCAGATGAAGAGAGACACATGGATGCCTGCTGAAAACGTCATTCAACAAGCCAACCTGTGATTGAGATATTTCAGCTTGGATCAGTGTGGACAGAATAAGCCTCAACATTTCTGTTGAGTTTCCAGACACTGTTTCTAAAAATCGACAACGAGACTTCACTCAATACGTTTGTCTTGGAAATGCTGTTGGACATTATTATAAATAATATACAGCACAAAAAGACTGACGGATTGAACTCAGTCTAGAAACTGTAAGACGTGTGTGTGTTTCTTTCTCACAGAGTTTGCTCTAATGATCCAGTATTTTGTTTTGTTGAGTTTTTCGATCATTTGATTTCTTCTACAGTGACCCACCAAGACCACGAGTCTTTACAGTGAGTGTGTGTGTGGGCTTTGACATGGTCAGAAAAGCTACAGCAGCTGTGTGTCTCTCTCTCTCTCACACACACACACACACACACACACACACACACACACGAAGGATTGATAGACAGCAACAGGTTTGCAGTGTGACCTCATACAAAACATATGTGTGAAAAACTGTTGACGCCGGAGCCACATGAAATAAAACAAACACGAGAAACAGAGAAAAGAGAAGCGATATTAAACAACAAAAGTAATTTAATAGAGATTTTTTTTTAAAGTCCTTTTGATGAAAACACGTTTCAGATTTACAATCTCCTGCACACAAGCTTTCATCTGAGGAGCTCCATGAGCACATTTTATTATCCACATGGTTCCACATCTGAAGTGAACAATTATTCATTAACATGTGAACGATAATGATGAGACGCTGACGAAGAGAAGATACAAAGATATTGTAACTATATTCCAGTAGAGCCCCAGAATATAAATCTACACGTAGAAATGTGCAGAATATGTTGAAGATGAAGTGTGTGTCCAT
The DNA here is from genome assembly GCA_036937835.1 of Pampus argenteus. Taxonomy (NCBI): domain Eukaryota; kingdom Metazoa; phylum Chordata; class Actinopteri; order Scombriformes; family Stromateidae; genus Pampus; species Pampus argenteus. Next base: position 787,872 of record CM072863.1, on the reverse strand, counting down.
TCATCCATAAGAAACTATTTACTGCATTTAATCAAAGTGGAAACTACAAACTGCAGATGGTGTTTTTAAAATCAAACCTTTACCTGGATTTATTTTTCATGTCAGGACAGATGTTTCCTCAAAAAGAAAAAAAAAAAAGATTAACATCACTTGAAAAGATGAAACCAGAGAAACTAATCAGAATCAAATCTAAAGAAATGAAACGAATATGAGGTAAAAACCGAAGAGCAGCAGCTTCAAAAAGAGCAGACGCTGCTCTATATCCTGCCTGTCAATATCAGCAGTCACACTTCATGATGGACTCAGCAGAGGAAGCTGTTGTTCCTCGTACTGTCGTTCAACTCCTTCATCATGGTTTCATTATCAGATCTTTAATGTTACCACTTGTTCTCTGTGAATTAAATCCTTGTGTTGTGATCGAGGAGCCTTCCAGATGTGATAACAGGGTTGCACTCAGTTGATCTTTTACGATCTCTCTGCATGTACGTGCAGATGAACATCTCTGTGTCTGCTGCTTCAGTTGTATTTGTCAATGTCATTAAATAAGAACATGACTGCTTATTGATGTAATGTTTATTTTTAATGGCATCAACCTTTCGAACATACCACCACATCATTCATAACCTGTTTATACATATTCCTAATAATAATTCCTGATCCTGTAAACGTCTCAGAGCTCAGAAACCCTGAAGCTGAGTTTACAATTATTAAATTGAGAGCACAAATTAATATTTTTTTTCTCCAAGGCCACTTCCTTAAATGTGATGCATATATGATGATGTAACTTTTATTATATTATACTATATATTTAATATATATTTCCCCCTTTTGTCTTCTCACAGCTGCATTTTTAGATGCATTTGATATTTTCTGTCCTTCTGCTCTCTTACTTCGAGATGTTGATCCTCTCGACCGTCTTTTCATATATTATTATGTGTGATGATAAAAATGTCCTGATGAACACGTTACTGTTACACACTTTAATTACTGCTGTTTTCATCATGTGTCAAAGTCGTGAAGAACTGAAGTACAACATTATCAATTTTAAATGTGTTTGTCGATAACTTCCATTCAGTAAGCCCACACCACCAACGCCACTACACACACACACACACACACACACACGCACACACACACACACACACACACACACACACACACAGCTCCTCTGTTTCTGGCACATCAATAGGAAATCGATGGCTGTCGGGGAGAGAAGGGGAGAGAGGTGGCAGCAGCAAAGCTATTGCTCCACCTGCTGAACGCAGCGTGCCTGAAATACCAACGACCAAAAACAGACTGACAGAGGAGAAAAAAGACAAGAGTGAAGGAGTTTAGGGAGAAAGAGAGGGAGGGAGAAGGGAGGAGAGAGCTTATTGACTGAAGAGGATATACTGTACAAGGAGCAGAGATTATCTCTCCCTCTGAAGACTTCTCGTCTCCACATCTCGTTCCCACTGTTTGTCTTTCAGGCCGTCTCGCTCGCTCTGTCTCCACAGCTGATGGGGGGTTTCAGAATTGGATTGCAGTGATCCCGGCATGATACCATCTTTCTCTTTCGTTCTCTCTGTCTCTCTCTGCAAATAAAGAGAGAGGAGAGGCAAGGAAGACATGAGGAGATAAAGGCCAGGTGGGACAGAGAGGAGAAAGGAGGAGGAAAGGATGGAGGATGAGGAGAAGAGGAAGAGGAGGTAAATATGAGGAGATGAAGGCTGATGGAGGGTGGACAGAAGAAACGAGTATAAAAGAAAGATTTGGGTGTTTTTCCGACTTTACATGTGTTTTGGTTTCATTTGCATAATTAGATGAAAATGGAAAAATGGAAATTGGATGTTTGACGTTGAGCTGAAAATAGATGTTTGACAAGCTGTTTCTGTGCTCTTTCTTTGGAACAAATGTGAGGCAACAATGCCTAATGTGGAAATAAACCATTTTAATTAAACACTCTCCATTCAGTAGATGTATTTCAATCAGAATCAAAAGATAATGTTTGTGGATGTGATTAAAGCAGGCTTGTGTTCATCTATAAACACGTATGAGCTGATGTGTTCAGTTCATTAAACTGCAGCAGGACTCGTACAGGACGCATCTTCAGTGAAATCAGCATCTCCTCTGTAGAGTTTATAACTGATAACATGGCAGTTCATCAACAGTAAAGGTTGAAACCGTTTTTAATTATTATTCTATATAGTAGAAAAAAACCCACCAGGCAGCTATAAAACAACCACACACATCTACACACATCAGGTTGATCGATTATAAGCCAGTAATATTTTTATTTTAATAAGTTTATTACTTAAACACTGCTGTCACATCAGCTATAACACATTATTTCATTACTTATTTTATTAATGACATTACAGCATGAAATACAGGAGAATTAAAACTGAAACAGCGTCAGATTGATGTGATCATATCGTAGGTGTTTCTACTGAGAGGATTTGGTGCAAAGAGCTTCTTAACCTCTTTATCTGTAAGTTACCAACACTTAGTGTGGAGTTGGTAGAGAAGATGATGATGATGTTGCTGCATAATTACAATATGATGATATGTCAGAGTTGCATTCACTACTACTAGTGTATAAAACATCAGTTAATCCAAGTTTTAGTATATGAGCAGTTTTAGACACTAAAACCTCAGATTTATATTCACCTTCATTCAGGCCTTTTGTTCTTTGAACCAAAACAGCAGGTGGCGACGCCCACACATCCTACAGCTGTGTGATTAAAAGAGGAGGAGGTGGAAGAAAAGAAGGACGGACGGAGGGAGGAAGAAAGAGAGAAGGAGCGAAGACATATAAACTACTCACATCCTTTACATGAGTACAAATACAGCAATGTAAAAGTACTCCATCACAAGACAAAGTCATGAGTCATGAAAAATGCTACTGCAGTAAAAATACCTTTGAGTTATACGCTTGATGTAGTTAAAGTACTGCAGTAACAGTACATAAGTATAGTGATGTTGATGTAGTTAAAGTACTGCAGTAACAGTACATAAGTACTGTGATCTTGATGTAGTTAAAGTACTGCAGTAACAGTACATAAGTATAGTGATGTTGATGTAGTTAAAGTACTGCAGTAACAGTACATAAGTACTGTGATCTTGATGTAGTTAAAGTACTGCAGTAACAGTACATAAGTATAGTGATCTTGATGTAGTTAAAGTACTGCAGTAACAGTACATAAGTATAGTGATCTTGATGTAGTTAAAGTACTGCAGTATCAGTACATAAGTATAGTGATCTTGATGTAGTTAAAGTACTGCAGTAACAGTACATAAGTATAGTGATCTTGATGTAGTTAAAGTACTGCAGTATCAGTACATAAGTATAGTGATCTTGATGTAGTTAAAGTACTGCAGTATCAGTACATAAGTATAGTGATCTTGATGTAGTTAAAGTACTGCAGTATCAGTACATAAGTATAGTGATCTTGATGTAGTTAAAGTACTGCAGTAACAGTACATAAGTACTGTGATCTTGATGTAGTTAAAGTACTGCAGTAACAGTACATAAGTATAGTGATCTTGATGTAGTTAAAGTACTGCAGTAACAGTACATAAGTATACTGATCTTGATGTATACTACTACTGCAGCATTATCACTCGACTTTCCACCCGCATGCAGTCAGACTTCCAGTTTTAATTTGTTTTTCCACAGAATTCTCTGAAGGGACGAGCAGCGTTGGGAGGATTACAGCCATGCAAGCATATCAATTGGCTTCCATGATGTTAATGACGAGGGCGAGAAAAAGCTTACAGAGCTCTAATGTAGCGTCACTATTTTACAGTGACATGAACTCAAAAACAAGCCCGCTGGATGTAATGAATGTGGTTTGATGGGGACTAATAGAAACTTGCTGAAACTTGAGGAAATGAGTGAAGCAAATGTTATCACTCCAAAACATTTTTGGAGATCACCAGATGTGAGTGTTGTTGATGTGCTGCACATCAGTCGACATCAAGGGGATGAAGTTTCTCGGGAAACTTGAAAGCACATATCAAATTATGAGCCGCTTCTTTTGATCTAGTTAACTGATGCTCACGATGTTCTGCAGCGAACCATGTGTGTTGTACTAAAGGTGAATGTCTGCGTTGAAACCTGAGCTGCATAATGTAGAGAAGCTCCTGGCTCAGAGCAGGTATGTCATCCATGTCTGTGTTTAACAAGCAGATCCTTCCTATCAATAATGTAACCGAGCGCCTTCCTCTCCTCACTTACCCATTTGGCACCTGCAATACGCTGACGCTGCACTCGTGCTTTAGCCCCCAACATCTCACTCAATAATTTACACCTTCACTTCAAGTCTGAAGAAGACCAGGCCAAAGGGAAGCTTAACCTGCCGGCTTCAAATGGTCCACTCAGCAGATCAGATGTGTTACAATCGCTGCAGGAAGATGTTTCTGTTTTCCTCTTTTCTCACCTGCATGTCTGCTGCTGTAACTTTTCAATCTCTGCTAACTGTATGAACAGGATGTAACACCTGATATGCATCACTTGATGCTTCAGGAGTGAACTGCAGACTCAGCAGCTCTGGCAGCTGTCTTTCAGCAGCGGTACTGCTGAGAGTTGCTCCATCTCACTGGACGTTATGCTTTACACTAATGTATGTGGATGTGAACTAGTAGAAGAGTTTCTACTTTATACATGCAGTTCCCTGCAGAAGTGTTACCAGCTGCTCACTAGACCTCTGGATCTAGTTAAAGATCCCCTCAAGACTTTATCATAAAAAGACTCTGCTTTGACCAATAATCAATTAATTACCTTATTGGAATCCTGCTCCCTCATACAACACTTCCTGTGTAACCTTCCTGTTAGTCCACTAAAAATGTCATTAAGCTGCAACGACACCAGTGAGCATCGTTCTCACTCGACGTGACTCGAACCACCGCTCATTTGAATCTGGATGTGACACTCACACACCCAGCGCAGATAAATCTCAGTCTCCTCCGTGAATGTGTGTGTGTGTGTGTGTGTGTGTGAGAGAGAGGGTGTGAGGTTGAGACAAGGCACTTGAGGGAGACAGAAGGCCCTTCATTAGCCATTTAATTATTGTGGAGATGTGTGACAGAGGAAGAGAAGCAGAAGGGAGAGAGCTTTCAGTGTACTGCAGCATGCGTGTGTGTGTGTGTGCGTGTGCGTGTGCGTGTGCGTGTGTGTGTGTGCATGTGAATAATCCCACCATCCATGTACCTTTGTGATAAATTGTTATATTTGTACATCAAGGACAGTATCTCTTATTAAATACACAATTATTCTTTGTCTTTTTGTCTTCAACTTTGCACTTTAGAGAGTTCACTATTCATATTTTAAACAGGTGAACTCTGGTTACCTGGCAGTAAAAATATATACATTCCTCACCACCGTGAATCATTTTTAAAGAGGTTAAAAAGTTAATAACTCCAAATGCTCCGTCACCACGGCAGTAATATCAGTTTATATGCTGCAGTAAAAACGAGGACAGTAATCTGCACCTTGCACTGCTATAACCTCTAGCAGCCTCGTGTGAGACTTCATCCTGGCTGAAAAGGTGTGTGTATTTGTGTGTGTGTGTGTGTGTGTGTGTGTGTGTGTGTGTGTGTGTGTGTGTGTGTGTGTGTGTGTGTGTTGGGGAGGGGCGTTCTACAAGGTGAAAAATGCAAACAGACAGTCTGACTGAATTGCTTTCCTGGACTACAGTATGCAGCAAACACACAAACACATAAAGTAGGTGACTTTCAGAGATATAACGAGGTGAGAACAGTTATTTCCTCTGAAACCTCGTATTAATAAGGGAGCACACTACACGCCAGCGTTATCTCTAACAAGTCAGGTGTGTATGAATCCACTTCCTCATTTAATGAATTTAACAACAAAATGCTGATATAGTGAAATCTGCAACGATGAAACTGGAAGAAGACATCAAACCTTAATTGTTTGATAACGAGACAATTATCATAAACCTGAATAATAAAGTGAATCGTTAGAAACAACCAGCAGCTTCATGTCTTCGAGCGGCTCCTTCACTGTTTTCATCATCCTGATCTCAGTCTCCAGCTTCAGACCCTCTAATGAACTAACAGGTGGACATTTCTGCCCTGTTTGACGATTTACAATAATCAATCAATACAATAATTGATGTCTGCTGTGTAGGTATTGATTGACAGCTGTAATTGACAGTTGGCTGCAGGACTCACGCTGAGTCGCACTATTGTCACAATATTTCACTAAATCATTTGTCTAAATCAAGTGTTATTGATCACATGAAATCAATCAGGTACAATCAATGAAATGTAACCACGTCACTTCCTTCAGTTTACACAGTAAACATACTTGAAATGAATAAACATTAGTAATAATATGTGTGTATGTGTTGGATGGAGGCCACTTCTCTGATGGTGAAGCTCTTCTTGAGCCTGCTGTATCTGCTGCCTGTTATCTGGAGGGGGGATCTTTATTGATTCTCCTGGTGTAAGGTGCTTTAGGCGGAGTCGAGCACCAAATGACCCCAATGCATCAAGTTATAATGAGAAAACACGCTGCTGTATGATACAGATTATACATCTACTATAAAGTTGCACATACTGTGCAGTAAAACCTGCTTGTGTGGCCAAACACACACACACACACACACACAGTGACATCACTGACTTTCATAGACGATTAGATTAATTTAGTTGCCTTATACGGGTTTGTTGATATCAAGTTAAATTAACAACGAGTAAAAACAGGAAGGAAAAAGATCCAGAAAGACAGATTTCAGGAAGTGCTTAATTATCGAGTCAGGACGGAGGCTGCACACCGTGGTGGCAATCTGTCTTTTCTCTGTATCTATGAACATCTTTTCATTTTGATGTGATGTCTCCTCTTGGTCTACTTGCTCTTTCAGTCCTGGTTGATTGCATAGCAAGCTGGGGACATCTCCTCACACCAACATGTCACTCAAAAGCAGAGAGAGAGACTGACGAGGAAGATGGGAGATGGAAATACATACATACATATATACATATATATATATATTTATATATACACATAGGGGCGGAGGGACATGATGGAGGGAGACAAGAGAAACAAAAGACAGAGTGAAAAGACAGAAAAGGCTGGCCGAGAGATATAAGTGAAGGACTGTAAATGAAAGATGACCCAGAGGAATAAAAGTGACAACAGAAGGAAGAGTGAAGACATAAATAGAAAGACAGAAAGACAGAAAGACAGAAAGACGGACGGGCGTCACATGACAGAAACACTGTGACAGTGTGTCAAGTTTGAGCTCGCGTGTATGTTGGAAAGCTGTCAGTCAAACATGATACATGTCTCTGAGAAAAGCTCCGTCTACCTCAGTCAATATTTCCAGATAGATATAAATATAAATAACCTGATGCAATCTTCATCCAGTCCTCCAGCTGCTGGACTGGATGAGGACTGCATGTCTTCATCCAGCCCTCCAGCTGCAGGACACAAAAGGCAAAAAAAGATCAGGACGTTTAGTGATTAATAAAAACAGTCATTCACATCACTGTGAAACAGCTGAGCCAATCACAAGGGATTCATTCATAAAGCACCTTTACAACACTGAGGCGATTCAAAGAGAAACAACAGTAAGTAATCAATCAACAGTAGAATAAAAAGATGTAAATAGGCAACTGCAGTACAGCCATACAGCTGCAAGAAAGTATTGAACCCTTTAGGATTACTTGGATTTCTGCATAAATTGGTCATAAAACATGTTGTGATCTTCATCTACATCACATCACTGGACAAACACAGTCTGCTTAAAGTAATACTGCACAAAAAATGACAAGTTTTCATGTTTTTACTGAACACAACATGTAAACATTCACAGTGCAGGGTGTAAAAAGTACGTGAACCTTTGGATTTAATGACTGGTTGACCCTCCTTTGGCAGAAACATTTCCTGTAGTTGCATATCGGACCAGGAGGCATTTGAGACCATTGCTCTGTATATTCTTGCGATGTCTGGTGTGAATCGCTCTCTCGAGCTCGTGCCGCAGCATCTCCATCGGGTTGAGGTCAGGACTCTGACTGGGCCGCGTATTGTCTTCTGTTGAAGCCATTCTGTTGTTGATTTACTTCTATGCTTTGTTTTGTTGTCCTGTTGCATCACCCGTCCTCTGTTGAGCTTCAGTTGGTGAACAGATGCTCTTAAATTTCCCTGCAAGATGTCTTGATAAACTTGGGAATTCATTTTTCCATCGATGACAGCAATCCATCCCTGAGGCAGCAGAGCAGCTCCAAACCATGACGCCCCCTCCTGCAGGTTTCATAGTTGGGATGAGGTTTTGATGTTGGTGTGCTGTGCCTTTTTTTCTCCACACATGGTGTGTGTTCCTTCCAGACAACTCAACTTCATTTTTTTGGACAGCATGTCCTCCTCTGTGGTGTCCTCTCATGAACTCCAATCTTTTTTAATGTTACTTATTGTAGATTTGTCAATGATAATGTTAACGTGTCAGAGTTTTCTGTAAGTCTTAAACTTTTTCCATTCGTAGACTGTCTGTCCTCCCGTGGACACATGGACATCGAGGCTTTTCAGCGTCATGCAAGTCAACAATAGATCATAGATCTTCTGAGAGGTCTTTTGTGCGAGGCATGGTTCACATCAGGCGACGTTTCCTGAGAACAACAAACTCAAAACTGGTGTGTGTTTTTCTATAAAGCAACACATCCAGTCTCATCATATTGATTGGACGACTCCTGGCTCCAATTAGCTCTTGGAGAAGTCAATAGCCAAGCGGTTCACATACTTTTTCTACCCTGCGCTGTGAATGTTTACATGTTGTGTTCAATAAAAACATGAAAACTTGTACTTTTTTGTGCAGTATTAGTTTAAGCAGACTGTGTTTGTCTAGTGATGTGTCACAACATATTTTATGACCAATTTATGCAGAAATCCAAGTAATCACAAAGAGTTTACATACTGTACGTAGCAACAAAGTGCAGAGCAACTGAGGAATTTAGTTTTGAAAGCTGCACATTGTTTCTGACTCAGATCACGTCCTAACTGTCTAACACACCTGCTGTCTGCATATTCAAGATCACACATCACAAATGGATTTTGGTTTTGATACGAGGTTTGATTTATGATTATCAACTTTATAAGGAGTGAAGCACTGAAATCTGTTCTAACAGTAACAGCTCAATAAATAAACAATATTGTTGTCTTGATGCAGAGCAACGTAAACACACAACACCACACATCTGTGCTGCTCACAACATCACAGACGCACGAGAACCGAATTTCAGGGTCCGAAAAATACCAAACTGTTGATTAATTGTGCTGCCATGAAAAATGAGTATTGTATAAATTAATAAAAAGTCATAAATTAACAATACAATGTCAATATTTAAAATGAATAAGTTTAGTACAGCATACAAATTTAGAGAACGATGATTTTTATACAATTGGCTTCATATTTGTCTTATTTCCTCAAGGCTGTATTGTTTATGGTGAATGACCTTAATTCAGGGTTAACATTAACAATACATGATAATAGGATGACAATAATAATAATAATATTAATAATAACAACAATATTTTCAAAATAAATGTTGTAAATGTTGTAAATAGCAATCACAGGAAAGATATATGTGCTACCGTCAAAACAAGTTTTTGTGAGAAATGAGTCTGCAGTCGTAGAGGCAAGTTAAGGGTTAATATTCATACAAAACATGATAATAGCTTTAGAAATGTAGTTTTGTTCTGGTTCAAAGTACAAAAGAAGACCATGAGCAGCATGAAGGGCTGCGTCCTCCTCAGGATCAATGAGCTCAAATCTGAAAGTTTTCAGCAGCGCAGCTACATTGTGCCTGAGGCGTCAAACGGAGACAAACAAACCAAATTAAGTCCTCTGGAATTCATTTGAATTTTGCCAAACAGCCAAACATTAATGCATGTCCCATATACATCCTGGATTTTTCGGTTTCTCTCTCTCGATAGCCTGTTGAGGGAAGATAATTAAACACATTCAAATGAGCCAACGAGCCAAAAATGTTGCATCACACAGAGCAAATCCGCACTCACTCTCTCTCTCACACACACACACACACACACACACATTTAAAGGACAGACGGGGGCCAGATCCCACCAGACACTGATGTAATCAGTGACCTTTGAATGTGTCCACATTTACATTTACACACAAGGTAAGGCTGAATTCATTTGCCTTTTTAGACAACAGGGAAACACAGAGGGAAAGAAGGGAGGGGGACAATAACAATGGATGTGATGGATGGAGGCACGAGGGAGGGCGGAGCCGAGGGACAAGCTGAGAGCGGAAGTGCTCAAATCTGCCAAAATAAAATGAGGAATGGATCAAATTAAACATACTTTACCTTCTCCTGATCCTGGAGGTTACAGTCAATAAAATGAATGATTCTTTTCTTCTTTGTTTCCAGTTACAGTTACACTAATCCTAAAAGTTTAAAAGTTTAAAAAGCCAGTATAAAGGAAATTGTTATCAGCATGTGATAAACATCAGGATAACAAAAGAATAAGAGATTAAAAGTACTATTGTACTGCCTTATCAGTAAGTTTGTATTGGTATTATATGTGTGCATCGATATATATATATGTATGCATGTATGTGTATGATATGTGTGTCAACAGTTGTATATTATCTATTATTTATTAATTATTGTCAGGTGAATGTTTTTAACAGTAAGAGAGGAGTCCAGCATCATCAGAGCCGACAGACGTTGTCATGACGTATGAGGTCAGATGGAGGATTTTACTAAGCTGTGGATCTGATTCAACTAGGATGGATGACAGTAGCAGCATTCAGGGAGAAGACAATGAGGCTAATGGAAAGCTGTCTGCAGTACTGGATGCACGTCTCTCTACCTTCTCATGGAGTTTAACCTGGACCGACTGCAACTTTAGCTCCAGATGATGGGAGAGGCTTTAAAGACACAAAAGAGTTGCCTCAGGTCTCTGCAAACCAGATAAACCAATAAACCCATATCAGTGACTTCTTGAGGAGCAGCATGTCCCAAAAGACACTAACAGTAGTCAACACACCTTACACTCATGCATGTGCATGGAGACATCATGACATGCTCTGTCCTTTTACCACAGCATGCTGCACACTGCTTAACGCAGCAGGTCAAGTGCTGTGTTGAGATTACACAGCTGAGCTGCAGCAGAATACAGTATAGACATCACATATAGGTTTATGTGCTGCATCCATATAGACGCTAAACGGTGCCTTGTGTGTCTCCATGAGACACCACAGAGCCGTGAGAACAGTGACAGTTTCAGTCAGTCAAGCTTTCACTTTAACCTCATCAATGAAAGGAAACTTCACAATTGAAAACAAACAGCCGTGCATTACTGTATTAATCCGTATAATATATTTAAATCACACCCAGTCATTTCCCGACACTTACAGGAACACTATTTCTCAATTTCCTATTCAACTCTGACATTGCAGCTTTTAATAACTCCCTCTCCCACCATCATTTGTCTCTCCCTTTAAGGAGTGGTGGGCCCACGACTGTTCCCGACTTGTCAGCTGTGATTTACCGCACCATTATAGGCCCCGCGTATAAAACACAGGCTTGATAACAAATGCATGGAAAATAAAAATCTGCAGGTGTTTGCACTGGTGGGGTTGGGTGCTTCTTCAGGCGAAAAATCAGATGGAGTTCCTGAGATCATTTCTCTTCTTCTTTGACGACGCCACCAATCTCTTTCTCTCTCCAGCGCTCTTGATGCCATCTTTCTTTTCCACCTCAATCTTTCACTGTTTCTTTCGTCCTCGCTCTCTATTCTCCCTCTAAAAGCAAAGCAATGCATTCCTCATTGTATGATTAAGAGGAAGCAGCAGTCAAAAATAGACCAAGATGTAGCTGAAAACCCACCAAGAGAATCCATTTGCCAGATGGAAGAACAGTAAAACATTGTTGACGTTGTATCTTATTCACTTTGTGTCATTGCACAAAGACAACGTGTCTATTAAACTGGGGTGTGAAGTTGGGGTTAGTGGGGAGGGATCGAAGGGAGATAAATACTGCTAACCGCCGGCTGTGTGACGGTTGTACATAGAAAGTAAAAGGGCGGCTGTGTTGGCCCCACTCTGGCCTTGTGTGCCTTCATTTCGTTCATTTGTCCACATTTTCTTGCATATTCAGATGAAACGGAGCAGGTACATGTAGCTGCCTCCTCATCCGTCACCATGTTCGTTGCTCTTTAGTGGATGTACTGCGTAACATCCATGTCAATGTAAAGGATTCATGGACGTATGTGAGCTGGGACATCGTTTGAAACGGATGCATTTATTTTCTTCATAAAGGGAGCATAAACGAACCATTAGAGTAGACAGAGAAAGTGAGAGCTTCTGTATTTACGTACCAATCAGTACAAAACATTTGTTAATTTTTGCCAGCACTACTCATGTACAGTAGATTAATATCCCATCATTGAATGACTGGAACGGCTGTGAGATATAAATAAGTGTTTTTTTCTTCTTTTTTGATGGAGTTCATTAATTAAGAAATCCTCTTTTTACCAACACGTCACTGACTGGAAATAATTAGACAATGACTTTATGTCAGAGATCCCATGTTGGCATCATTAAGTACCTTTCTTCCTTCTGGTACTTTTCATTCAATCAATACAGCCTGAAATCATAGCAGACTCAGCTCTGCAGAGATCTGCTTGCAAATCATCAAGGTGTTAAGAAATGGTGATGGGGAGGCAAATGACGAGGAGGCGGTGGTGAAGGCTTTTCATTTTTCATGTTGTGTAAAATTACCACATGGTAAATAGTAAATAAAAGAAGAGGGGGGCTGTACTTTATCACATGCCATGACAAAAATAAATGTGAACACGAGAGACACATCCTGTCACTGATTCACTTCCAGTTTACAAAACCAGTTTAATAGTAGTAAGACTCTCCTCTCCTCTCCTCTCCTCTCCTCTCCTCTCCTCTCCTCTCCTCTCCTCTCCTATCCTATCCTCTCCTCTCCTCTCCTCTCCTCTCCTCTCCTCTCCTCTCCTCTCCTCTCCTCTCCTATCCTATCCTCTTCTATCCTCTCCTCTCCTCTCCTCTCCTCTCCTCTCCTCTCCTCTCCTCTCCTCTCCTCTCCTCTCCTCTCCTCTCCTATCCTATCCTCTCCTCTCCTCTCCTATCATCTCCTCTCCTCTCCTCTCCTCTCCTCTCCTCTCCTCTCCTCTCCTCTCCTCTCCTCTCCTCTCCTCTCCTCTCCTCTCCTCTCCTCTCCTCTCCTATCCTATCCTATCCTCTCCTCTCCTCTCCTCTCCTCTCCTCTCCTCTCCTCTCCTCTCCTCTCCTCTCCTATCCTATCCTCTTCTATCCTCTCCTCTCCTCTCCTCTCCTCTCCTATCCTCTCCTATCCTCTTCTATCCTCTCCTCTCCTCTCCTCTCCTCTCCTCTCCTCTCCTCTCCTCTCCTCTCCTCTCCTCTCCTCTCCTCTCCTCTCCTCTCCTCTCCTATCCTCTCCTATCCTCTCCTATATACTACCTTGCATTCAGAAATCCCCAGACGCCCGATAGGTGAGGAGACCAGGTGTCTGGTATCATGAGACTAGTTTAATTAATAGCGTCAATGTGGTGAGTTTAGAGGAAAATAAATAAATGTTCTGTTCTTGTGACTTAAGCCCCATTTGGAGCAGATTTCTGTCTGCAGGGGACGTGTGGTGATTACTGTGTGGAAATTACCATTTGTGGGTAATTTTTTATCTCCACCTCAGTAATAATTACAGCTGCAATGACCATGTTCTGTCCTTATATTTTATCATTTATTTTCACAGCCCAGTGTGAAATTTAACTTTTGGTGTGAAAATGGAAACATGCAAACACCGACCTGTTTGTGAAGAGAAAACATAAAAGCATCAGGACAGCAGGACCCGATAAAAGCTGCTCAGATGTGCTGTTGTAACGTCAGCTACAGGCAGCTGCAGCTGTTCTTCTTCACTGTCTGTTTTTACACCAGATGTGTTTACGTTCTGTCAAATAGTCTCCATTAAAGTCTGCTGAATCAGCTGTGAGACAAATATCACTTATGACTAAAACCTAAAATCCCCCTCCACTCAAAAATGTGTTTGTTCCTCCAGTTAGATGTTTGAGCTTGGCTGTGCAGAATGATGTATGGGCAGAGTTTGTTTTCACATTCATCTGCTGAAGGAGGAAAGTTTCAGTGGGCTCAGCAAGTCTCACTTTAAGGAGCGTACCCTACAAACATGATTTGTGACATCGTAAGTATGCAACTTACTCAAATGTGATGTGGAAAGTCTGGAAAGCCTCCACTGCACAGAGATGGGCTTTTGAAATTAAACATATTAGCATATTCATGAATTGTGGATTTTTACATGAAGTTGAAGAAAAAGATGCTGTTTTAAGGATTTAATGAGATAAATAAAGCGTATCATATTCATCTTAAAACATGTCTGGAGGGGATCTTTAAATCTGATTCAAATCTTTTTACTGTGACTTCCTGGAAAGCGGTTATAGGTATGAAGTATCAGTGTACATGAGAGTCGTTGTGGCTGTAAAACCTGCAGCTTCACAGACATGCTGGCACCGGTGTGATTCTGTGTTTTTAATGAGGTAGAAAGAGAAGATGCAGGTTCATGATGATGGACATCAGAGATAATGATATCCTCAGGAAGCTCACACTGATTTATATATGTGTGTGTTCAGATTTGATGATGATGATTTGCCCTCTACTCCTTCCTAATAAGAGGACAGGAGGAGGGCCGTACCTCCAGATAGATATCGCATACTAACATCTGGCCATAATAACCACAACTGTTGTTGTGGAAGTCGCACATACGCAGGAAACTCCAGCATGTACATGTTATCTGGGTGCCCATACGCAGCCACTGACGTCAGGAGAATCTCAACACTAATACGCTTATAGACACGTGTGACATAACATTTGCTTCATGTTTGGTGAACACATTATTATGACTCCTAGACGGTGGACAGGTTTGACTCTTCTTCACCTCACGTGGTATCTGTTTGGCTTAGTCCTGCTGAATGTTTGTTGGTTAGTCGGCCTTTTGTTCTTCATATAAAACACAGGGATGAAAGAGCAGCGGACTACTGCCTTGAAAAAGAGATAATATGTGTTGTTGTAGAAATTACAAAAAAACTTAAAGAAAAGGCCCTGATGTGTGGCTGTAATGAGCCCATTGCTTCCAGAGGCAATGCTCTAAAGCCACAGATCGATAGCAGAGACGATGGGTCTGACAAGGTTGACTCACTGAGGTTAAGACAATCACAGCATTTTTCAATCTGCAGGCCAGAGCTCACTGATCTTTACGATGAAACAGGGACTCGTCTGCTGCCTCACAGTTCTTTGGAACTTGAATCATCTCTTGAGATTTCTCGGGTTTCTGCTTCCTGCTTGTGTTCACAGTTTTGACGCTGCACTTCTGTCACACTCTTATTCTGCAACAATCAGCCATAAAAAACATGTGAACAAGTTTTAGTTTGTTTTCTTTCTCTTCTGTTATTCACAATTTAACTGAATAAATATTTCTATCAATCTTATGATGAATTATGATGCTGCTGACAAAATTTAAATCTGTCAACTGTAGACGGCTCCAGGTTCAGAAGGGTAATGATGCACATTTATCTCCAACAAACATGGTTAAGATGCACATGAACGAATCCCTGACTTACAGTAATATTTTCTCACAACTCTTGGTTGGATTACTATGAAAGACATTCATGTTCCTCAGAGGATGAATCCTACTTTAATATCTCCATAAAATCTGGTTCAGACAGTCATGGTCCCCAGAGGATCAATTGTGAGAAAGTTAGTAATCCTCTGACTTTTCATTTACTGCCATAATCAGGTCAAAATTTCAACTTGTCCAATACTTTGGATTCTGATCAATAACCTGCCAAACTAGAGACACTCCCATCATTCTCAGCTGTACTTGTGCTTAGTGCTATTAGAAGAGATGATGCATGTACAGGGCTGGGTTAAACTCCTATGGGTAAAATATATTATAGGGTCCTATTGACCGCCACTATACATGGTAATAATCTAGAGCTGGAATGATTAATTGATTCATTCATTAGTTTGCTTCAAACCAGCGATGATGACACTAAACACAACCTGACTGCTTTTAAAACCTACTGAAGGAGAATCACAGTTAATGCTTTGACCTTCAGATTGCAGTGGCCTTCGGGCAGATACAGGAGGACATTTATGACTGGTGTGTAGGCCCAAACTAAACCCAGGGTCATCCCTTCAACCACAGCAGAACAGAGCTCTGGGTTTCATATGAAGGGCTGTGCTCAAAGCGGCTCACCCCCACACTGTCTTCTATTTGCAAGTGTAAAGAGCCGCCCACCTCTGTGGTACGAGCATGTAGAGTATTGCAACAGCTCAGTATTTGAGGTTTAATGTAAATGTCAAGATGTGTTTCCAGGAGGAGAGCAGGGTGCTACATCACCCCACCAGAGTCTTTATAGCATATAATGCATGGATTTGTGTGATGTTTTTGTATCTTTTTTTCTTGCTCATGAATTTTCTATAATGCAGGAGACAGTTGGTGTCCAAGATCATTTTTCACTCTGGGACAAAAAGATATACCTTATCTAATCTGATCCTCTCTGCTTCACTTAATCTTTACTGTGCTGATTCATAGTCTACTGTGTGTGCTGTATGTATATACATACATATATATATTTATGTGTGTGTGTGTGTGTGTGCGCACGCAGTGACATAAGTGTTTGAAAAGTGAGGCCAAGGTTGATTGAAGTGATGTGTAACTCCCCGTCTCCTTCACCCTTCGTGACCTCTGCTCCATGTTCAGTTTCATTAGAACTGCAACATGTTTTTCTGTGAGTATAAAAGTAAAAGTCAAGTTGTTGTTTCAGGAAGTCAAACAGAGTGAGATCTCCTCTGCTACACTGTTGTATGTGTACTACTACTACTACTTCTACTACTACTACTACTACTACTACTTCTACTACTACTACTATTACTACCAGTACTACTACTACTACTACTACCACTATTACTACTACCACTACTACTACTACTACCACTACTACTACTACCACTACTACTACTACTACTATTACTACCAGTACTACTACTACTACTACTACCACTATTACTACTACCACTACTACTACTACCACCACTACTACTACTACCACTACTACTACTACTACCACTACTACTACTACCACTACTACTACTACTACTTCTACTACTACTACTACTACTACTACTTCTACTACTACTACTACTACTATTACTACCAGTACTACTACTACTACTACTACCACTATTACTACTACCACTACTACTACTACCACCACTACTACTACTACTACTACTACTACTACTTCTACTACTACTACTACTACTACTACTACCACTACTACTACTACTACTACTACTTCTACTACTACTACTACTACTACTACCACTAACACTACTACTACTACTACTACTACTACTACTACCACTACCACTACTACCACTACTACTACTACTACTACTACTACTACTACCACTACTACTACTACTACTACTACTACCACTAGTACTACTACTACTACTACTACTACTACTACTACCACCACTACTACTACCACTACTACTACTACCACTACTACTACCACTACTACTACTACCACTACTACTACCACCACTACTACTACTAATACCACTACTACTACTACTACTACTATTACTAATACTACTACTGCTTTAAACATTTTGTCACCTAAACAACTGTAAAAATATATATATTTTTTTAAATTTCAGCCCTCAAATCCTGAAACTTCTTACATTTTGAGCTCTCTTCATACTAATTGGATTCATGGATGGCTTCAGGCTTTAATTTGAAATTATTTGAAATTGTTTTTCACATTTTGGCAACTTAAACAGAGTCTTTCTTTAATTACAGCATGACAAATATTCTCTCCCTCGCCATTTCACTATCATTCTCTCAAGGTTATCCTCTGTTGCTCAAAGGGTAAAGCAGCAGGGCTTCGTCAATTGCATGTTTCTTACATAAGAGCGACACCTCAGTGGTGCTCTTATGTAAAAAACATATCATTGACCGGGCCGAATGGATTTTCTCTCCCTCCCCCATCTCAGAGGTGTTTTACGCAGCAGGAGAGACAGGGTTCAAAACAAAAGATAAGACAGAGAAAGTGTTTTCCAGTGCAGGAAAATATTGCAAATCGTCATGTGTCTGTCCTTGTTTGTCTGGCTTAAAAAAACAAGTTCTTATCATGGAGAAACCAGGCAGATGGCACTGACAACTGGCAGACGGACACACAGACTGGCAGAAAAAGGAATGAAGAAAGGAAAGAAGGAAGTGAGGAAGGGAGGAAGGAAACAGCAGAAACAGAGTCACAGACAGCCAGCAGACAGACGGGATGCCAGGCCTGTGGGTCTCAGAGATAAAACCCACTGGACATTGCTGCTTGGACAGGCAGTTCTCTCTCTCTCTCTGTCTTATTCCCCCTTGCTATGTCGCTCGCCCTGTCCCTCTGCCTCCTCTAAACCCCTGCAGGTACACCCTTGCCTGTGCAGACCATCTGGGAGAGAAGGGATTGTTTTTGCAGAGGGAGCCACAGTGCCAGCTTCCTACACTGACTGATCTGGGGGCTTTGGAAAGGCTGCTCTCCTTGCTTCAAACACAAAAAACACAACGGATGAATGTCTGCCATTGTACTGTATCCTGAGGGGAGAGTGGGCCGGGTACAAGTGATAGCAGCAAAGGATAAAGGGGATGAAAAATTGATTGACAGGAGTAGTGAGACAATAATATAATGAAATCATTTCAAAAACATTAAAACCAAAATAGATGAATTTCTGTCTGTATGTCTGTTCTTCAATTTCATCAACAGCCGTTCATCTTATCGACTTCACACTTGGATCATTATAAACAGGCACGTTTTGAACAGGCACTGTGCTGTTTAATTAAAGGGCAATTAACAAATATGTACTCACCCATTTATGACAATTATTTTGTTGAACCAACTGTGTTGTCGTCAGTGTTTCGTCAGTGAACTGATTTTCTGATATTTGGTGTTTTGCTTTGACAATATGTACTTTTGTATTTTGTACCATAAAAACCTACATTTTATTAAATTAAATCAAAGTGATCTGAAGGAATAAAGACAAAAGGCAGCGTCTGAGCAACAGACACAAGCAGAAATCAGAAATGATGACGATGATGAAATGATGAAAGTAATAATAATAAAGTAAAGTATATATTTGTGTCATGTGATCTGCAGTTCAAGAATCTTTAAAAAGAACATATTCTGCTTTTTGTGATTTTCTGTTATTTATATCCTGTTATGATGTCTGAGGTCAAACGTGGTCAGTTAATGCTAGTTAGCCAGCTACATTAGGAGCTAACTAGGCTACGTAATAAAAACTACAGTTAAAATCCCATACCTTTATCTCTTCTACGTTTTGTTTTTCTGCTTTTTTCTTTTCCCTGTAAAACGTGCTCCTGGGGCTCTTCCAGTCCCCACACGCTGCACTTGTTCAACTCTGAGCCTTCGTTTGAAGTGAGGAGTTGTAAACAAGGCAAACAGCATCCATGCTCTGCAGGCGCCACAAAGGGAGCCAATGCATTCGATAGGGGCGCTGGGAGCATGTTAACTACAGCTCCTTCCAGCACACATAAAACCGGCTTGTTTTATTAGGACCAGACCTGGTTTATATACAGCACAACACAGCATGATGGTCTTTGTTCATAACTGATATGAATTATTCTTTTTTCAGTGATATCATTACAAGACCAGAGATAAATAGGAGCTGATGTCTGCTGTTTTGGGACTGATAAAGCCTCAGGTGTGCTGGCTCACACTGATACACCTGAATCTGGCTGTCTGGTCAGGATGGACACATGTTTTTTTTTCTGGGGGAGATGAGATAGATGTGAATGAGGTGATGAGCTGTGTGTGCATGTGTATTCTATGGAGTAAGACTTCCCTCTGCTGCCAGTTCATTGTAATAACATAAATATCTGTGGAGCCCTGCAGCAACTGGCTGTTTACATGAAATAACAAATACTGACTCTTGAATTTGTAAAGATTTTTTTCTCCATTTAAGTGTGTTTTAACATCTCCTTGTACGGAGAGCAATGTATATATATATATATATATATATATATATATATATATATATACACACCTAAAAAACTAAACATTTTATATTTAACACACACACAAAAAACACAAGTATCATACATGTTCAGTGAGGATGAGCAAAGTACACCAGTACATAAGTGGATAAGATAATTATCCAGTTTCCAGTGGTGGAAAGTAACTAATCACATTTAATTAAGTAATGTACAAGTTTGTACAAGTACAATTTTGTAGTACTTTACTTGAGTATTTCCATGTAATGCTACTTTATACTTCACTCTACTACATGTCAGAGGTAAATCTAGTACTTTCTACTCCACTACATTTATCTGACAGCTTTAGTTACGGTTCAGATGCAGATTTGACTCAATGGATAATATAAGAAGCTTTTAAAATCCAACACATTGTTAAAGATGAAACCAGTGAAATACTGCAGTACTTTAACTACATCAATATTACAATATGTATGTACTGTTACTGTAGTACTTTAACTACATCAAGATCACAGTACTTATGTACTGTTACTGCAGTACTTTAACTACATCAAGATCACAATATTTATGTACTGCTACTGCAGTACTTTAACTACATCAAGATCACTATATTTATGTACTGTTACTGCAGTACTTTAACTACATCAAGATCACTATACTTATGTACTGTTACTGCAGTACTTTAACTACATCAAGATCACAATATTTATGTACTGTTACTGCAGTACTTTAACTACATCAAGATCACAATATTTATGTACTGTTACTGCAGTACTTTAACTACATCAAGATCACTATACTTATGCACTGTTACTGCAGTACTTTAACTACATCAAGATCACAATACTTATGTACTTTTACTTCAGTATGATTTTCATGCTTAAGTAAATCTCTAGCTCCAGGTCAGATTAGTTGACGTGCTGCTGGCCCTTTAAGACTCTCACTGTCGCCTTGGTAACAGTCAGGAAGTAACACGGCATATCGTTAGCATGCTAACATCTTGACTTGAAGCTTTCTCAGTCTTTCTCTCCTTTCTTCCCACCAGAAAACGGTGACAACTGTGACTGCTCTCTGACACGGTAGGACAAGTCCTCCATGGACTTCTTCTTCTCCAATAACAACAATAATAATAATAATAATAATAATATCTATCTTAACCGTCAGCTGTTGTGCTAACGACATTATCTGCTCTGTTAGCTTCCGAGCTAACGTTATGGTACCTTGTATTAATTAGTATAAAACAGCATTAAAACGTGAACATTTCCAGTATAAGAAGTCACTCAGTCCAACTACATCCGGCTGCTGTTCGTGTCTCTGTCCATGGTGCTAACAGAGACCCGTTTAAACATGTCACATTATGATCGGTTATGATAGTTATGGCTGTAATATCAACACACGATAATGACGTGATACTTCTACGGGTAGTTGTACAGTGTTTGTAAACTGATATAATGTCTCCTTTAAAGACATATTTTACACATATATTGCATATGGACATACAATACATACATACACAAGTCAACCAAAAACAGAGACAGACGTCCCTGATTGTTATTATTATTATTATTATTATTATTATTATTAAGCTTTATTAATTCAGATTGTATGATGCGTTTTCTGCTTTGAAAACAGAAAGAAGCTCAGTTCAGCTACACAAATCCAACGTGAACTTTTGTTTTTTAAGAGATGTTTGATGCTTGAAGTTGAAGGAAGGTTGAAGTTTGTCTACTGTTGAACCAAAATCCTCCACTGTGTCATTAAAAATGAGTTATAGAGCATCATTGAATATAAACCATACTATCAACAATCATAGAGACATGTTATCCATACAAAAACAGACTTCAGCAGCACAGCCAGCTGCAGCACGTATTTTACTTTACAGTTTATTATTTTCATTATCGATTTATCTGTTGATTGTTATCTCAATTAATCGATTTGATCTATAAAATGTCAGGGAAACTTGATGACGTCTTCAAATGCCTTCTTCAGAGCGTTATAGAGGATATACGTCTACCACTCTGAAGAAGGCTCTGTGCTTATTGTGTTTAGCATTTTTTATTTTCAAAAAATGACTCATAAAGATTAATCAATTATCAACATAGTTTGTGATTCATGTTCTGTTGATTGATTAATGGACTGATTGTTGTTTAAACTTGGTCTCCAGAAGATGAGTGGGAGCCCTGAAGACATCAAGCCTGTGACCTGCACGATCAAACCTCCGGTCTACCTGCAGATTGGAGACAAAACGGACGCGGCTCACTCCGGCGTCTGTGTTGTCGATGTCACCCTCCCCTTTGGAAAGCCTGTCAATGTAAGCTGGTGTAAAACACAGGCAGCTGCTGAGTTAACGCAGGGGACCAACCTGTGTTCTGCTTTATCAAGAAAGGCTAATTATGCTTTATCATTTTCTACTTGTTCGCCTGTAGTCAGCAGTATGAAAAAAATGTGTATTTTAGCAAACAGACCAGATTTGAGATGCTCTTCATCATATTGCTACAGTTGACATTGACCATTATAGAACTAATATGTTGTCAGAGAACATGCAGTGTAATCAAGTTAAAATACATACAGCTCATTTTTTGTAGAACCTAAATTCTCTGTTAAAATACACACAAACATGACAAAAAAAACATTTGTTCAATATGAAACTGAATCCATGTCTGGAGAAAGACTTGAAACATTTTGGGCACTGACCTACTTTTAGTGTTCAGTCCTAATTAAAAATCATTTTGATGCAGAGCGGCTCCTCATTAGCTCAAAGCTTCAAGCTTCAAAGGCGTCTGCCTGGAGCCAGTTTATGCATAAAGGAATTATCTCTTTACTTCTGTCTTTAGGTTAAAATGTTAATGCTGTGATTTGGCAGACTCAGTGTTTCTTATACAATAGGTTAAGACCTAGTTTGGCCCGGAGGCATGTTTCTTTTGGGAATTGATTTGGTTTAATGAGCCTGATTTATTATCGTTTTATTTATAGTGACAACCCTGTAATGTGATTGAATTTTAAGTTGGGTCCAACGCTACAAAGCTCAAGCAAGACATGATTATTATTATTATTATTATTATTATTATATGACCTACATGTGTGGATCAAGTCTGCCCACTTTTTGGTTTCAAATTATTCAAATGTTCAAAAAATATTCAGACCATATAAACTTCACATTCACAATACACAAAAGCACATGATCTAAATAATGACCACCAACAGGCACAAAACCACAAAACCACGCCTGTATTTTCCAGGCACCAAAAACAGTCTACATATAACATAAATTAATATAAATCCAAAATATATCTTTGTATTCATTTCATCAGTTTAAAAGCCTGAAGATTTTAGCATTATTGTCTTGTCCTACCTCGTTAAACATCAGATCAGCTGTAAAGGTCTGTGATTATAGTTTACCTACTGCAGAGGTCAGTCTACTCTCAGTTCTCTGACATGCTTCTGTCATATTTCCATTATAATCACTTATACACTTTTTATTGAATTAACTGCACGTTTTCATTAACTGATATCTTCTTTGTTAGATTCCAGCATTTACTCCATCTCAAACTAACATCACCTTAAAACGTGATTCCAGTAATGTATAGATTTTTTTATGCATATATTAGATAAGCTTTCTGAACTATCTTTATCATGTATCATCTGATAATAACTAAATGGGACTGTTTGTCCTTCAGATTGAGGAAATCACCTTTAAGAACTACTACACTGCCTTTGTGACTGTACGTCTGTTGAGGAGGAGCCCCGGGCAGGAGACCCCTGCTAGGTGGTGCACTGCTCTGAGAGACCTGCCTCTAATGGACAACCCCCACACTGAGGGGGGCTCCCAGGACTACTACTCCATCCACAGGACACAGGTAGGTGGTCGCAGGGTGGACTCATGATGTATGTGCAGAGCTTTCACATCCATCTGCTGAAGGATTAAAGTGTCTCTGAGCTCACATTAAATCTCAGTTTGAGATGTTGTGAAATCTATTCTGGTTGGACAGAGCACAAACACTGGAAGAAGTTTTTAGTGAAATACAAGACATCTTGTATCCAGTTGAAAAACTTATGACAAACAGGAGAAGATATAATTTTAATAATTTTTAACTTTTTGTTGAAGAACCGTATCAGAGACAAGTTATTATTCAAAGCAGAGTATGAAAATGTCTTAAAACATGAGCCAAAAACCTGCATATTTCTATTCAGATAAACCTTCCTTTTATGTCAGGCCACACAGCTGAACATCATATCAAATGTGTAAACATTTCCCGTCAGGCATAAAACGATTTCTCCCTCAGCTGGGTAAAATATGCAATATAATGTTGATATATGGAGACAATACAAACAGAGTTATTTTTCATTTCTTGTTTATTCTTTATGTAAATGCAGCCAGATGGTGAAAGGTGATTTAACGTTTGTTTACTTCAGATGTTGTAAATGATGTTTACTCACTGTTTATGGCCTATTGTTTGTCATATTTTGCTTTAAAGGATAATCAAGGTAATTTCTTTTCAGGAATTGGAACATTTTTATTTAATTTTTATTTAATATTCAATTTGATTTATTTCAAATGAGCACTTATTTTTCCCAGTTCCCATCAAACGCTGAAGGTCCTGGCATTAATAATGTCATCATGTATCGTTGATAGATGCAGGGGGAGCCAGATCATGTGGTGTCTGTGAGACTCATCCTGAGACAGCCGTCCTCTGCCTGGTTGACCTTTAGCCTCGAAGACATTAAAATATACCCTCACATGGAGCCGGTTAGTTGTTTTATTTCTTCAAGAAACATTAATCACACACTCAATGAGACAGTAAAGGTAGAAAGTGTACTTAATGAGGTCTAAATGCTACTGAGAATGGAGGTGAATGGAGTGATTCAGTAAGCTAACTGCTCCCTGAGCGTTTATGATGCATCAGTATGATATTATAGAGACTTTGATTTGTAGAGTAATTATGCTTCTGCCTTTTATTTCACTTTTGCCAGCGTTTGCTTTTGTGTATCCAATTCAGAGGTTCTTCAAATAAAGTGGAGACAAGAGCATCAAACCCAATGAGACAGTAAACTCGGCACTATCGAGACATTTTGTTCTCATCTGAGTGAAAATATAACTATTTATTTTATAGACGTTTACTGGGGGAATTTTTCAGTTCACTACTGTCAAAATGAAACTGAGTGGAGCTCATTGACTCTGCATCTCGGGGTTTGATCTGTTGGGGGGTCAGATGACGCCATGCATACTTGTCTTTTACATTGTTGTTCTTGACATCACCACTAGATGGTGCCAAAGTAAGGACATTTCAGATCCTAATTTAACAAGCAAGACTCTAACCTCAAGATATTAATGATGATGATTTAGAAATGACATTTGCTGCCTTTGTTTTTAGGACCCAGAGAAGGAGGTTTCTGATTGGCTGTCTGGTCTGACTCTTGTTGACCAACACCCTGATCTGGAGGTAAACGTTATGTGTGTGTAAATGTGTAAAAGGCCTGCAGTACGTGCCGTCTTCCTCTGCTTGACGTGTTCTCCTGTGTGTGTCTCCCAGGGCCTTCCAGACCCCCAGACTGTGTCCTCCAGCATCCAGCAGATGTGGGCTCTGACGGAGGTGATGCAGACCAATCAGACCACAGCCTCCATCGGACGATTTGATGTGAGTCTGAAACACATCTTCAGTAGATGCATTGACAACTGTGTCACATCATTTACTGAGAAATACCCACATTTACAATATCATTGTTGTTGAGTTTTCCACATATAGACACACAAGCTGTATAATTACATCTGTTGCTCTTCAGACTTTTACTCCAAATATCAGAAAAATGACTTCTTTATAAAGTGATGAGTTAACGTTATGACTTAAGACCCATTCGGTTGATTTACAACAGTGTTGAGTCAATATGGTGTAATCCTTGTATTTTATTTGTTTGATTTCTGGCTCTTTAGAGGCAAAATAAAATCCATCATATGAGTACATGCCATCTTTCTGTTAAACTAATTGCGTATTATGTATTTGTTTAGTTGTTGCACTTTACATGTTTTTGATTTTATCTACTATTTAAGCATGGTCTGAACACATCCACAGGTGGATGGCTGCTATGATATCAACCTGCTCTCCCTGACGTAAAAACCACATGAGACTCACTTCATGGACGTTCAGGATATGAACACGTAATGATGAAGAAAATAATATATTATCTGCTCTGGATCCACTGACACAAGCTGCAGAGATCAAATGAAGGTATTATACAGTTTGTGTTGCCGACATGATGAAACAACATTTCATTTGAAAATTAGCCAACTGGCTAACACTGACTTTTTTTGCTTTAAACAGTGTCCAGTGAGAGCTATCAAGACTCGATACAGCATGTTTTGTTTTGATTTTTCATATTTTCGTAACACCACTCAGACACTGATATACATCTACACTTGTAGATATACATCTACACTTGCACTAAGCATGCAGGCTTATTATTATTTGTAACAATTATATATTGAGCTACCATTCAAAATGCTGCATACAGTGTTGCACTGTAGAAGTGTTATTGTATACTATCATATTATTGAGTATTATATTGTATTAAAAAGTGTTTGTGACCTTGAACTCTTGAATTGAACTCATAGAAACAAGACTGTGATACAAAGTACAGTACTGCATACTGTTTATGTATACATATATAATGATGTATGCAACACTTTATTAGAGATTATTAAAGATGGTCCATACGGGCCGTTACACGATCCTTTCCTAAAGTCCTCATTCTGAACTTCCCCTGGAGATAATATGAGGTTTCAGCAGTGTGACATACACTTTCCTTCACTGCAGCTCAACACAGAAACACAAAGAGGGACTCTTTGTACCCAACTCTCAGGGTGTCTGACCTGCTGAATGGAGGTTTGGCTTCTTTTAAAAAACAATTTATTTTGTGTGTATAGCACATTTCAACAACGAGATTCAAAGTGTTTTCATAAAATAAGGAATCAAGACAGAATGTAAAAAGCAATAAAGTCAATATAAAATACTTTTAATACAATCAAAAAGAGTTGCATTGGAAATTAAAATAAAGAAGAAGACAGATAAAACAATAAGTGTGAGATATGAATCAAAAGCTTCATATTTAAGTGTTGTATCCGTCTTTATTTATAACCTATACATTTAACCTTCTGTCACTCTTAAAGCACAAGAGATCCACATTTTCACCATTTTCTGACATTTAAAGGAAACTGACAGCAGAAAGAAGATTGTGGACTGTTAATGAATGATGAATGATTAAGTAAAAATGACTTGCGTCAGACTTGAAAACTGTAGAGCTTGTTTCAGGTTTTTTTTCTGTGTCACTCATGACACTAAACTGAATATCTGACCAGATAAAACAATTTGAAGAGTCACCACGAACTCTAGAAATTATAATGGGGGAGTTTTCAAACAAAACATGAGTTTTAAAGAAAAGGGTTGTAGCCCTGTGGATGAGTGTCCTCACAGGTACAGGAGTGTAAATGTTTGAATGTCTGAGGAACTGAACATGTTAACATATTGCAGGCTTGTATGTTGGCCTGTCAATAAAAACTAATATTCTTGTCTTGTGATGCGGTGCCTGACCGAGCAGTTCTTAAACAATATTAACTTTTGGGATTCATGAGGGAATGAACATTGACTCTATTTAGCAGCTGCTGCTGGAAAAGGAAAATATGTCCCAGCGATGCGCCTGAAAATATTCAAGATTCAAGAGTTTTTATTGTCAATAACAACAAGCGTCGTTGAACTAAGCATACTGAGACACATACAACACACACACACACACAAAATGTGCAAAACAAAGACTAGACAGTACTGAGACAGGCATATACAATAAACACACGCACACAAGTAACACTATCAGTAAAGTGTGAAGTGATGTAGTTGTAGCTGTTATCTATCCAGTGACAGATTCTGTGTATTCGGTTGACGTGCTGGTTGGTGGTGGCAGCCTCCCTGAAAACAGACCAGTCTGTGTCCTTAAAGCAGTCCTGGAGCGCTGATGTGGCTCCCTCTGGCCAGACCCTGATCTCTTTCACAACTGGCTTGCTTCTCGTCAACAGAGGTCTGTAGGCTGGAATTAGCATAACAGAGAGATGGTCGGATGATCCGAGGTGGGGGTGGGGGACTGCTCTGAAGGCAATATATCTGCTCTGAAAATATATCAGCCAGTGTTCTTAAAGAGCAGAATAATATTGTATATAATATAGATTCTCACAGTATAAACCTACAACCATGCTACATGTTTAACATGAACCTGCATACAGTACAGTACAGTACTATACTGTACTGTACTGTTTAGCAGATGAACATAAGTAGATTTTCCTTAACAGGTTTAATTAACAGGTCTTAGCTTTCTATTTGTTTTTCTTTAAATCATTTCTTTCATTCACTGTAATGTTAACATTAGTTTGACTTATTAAAGTGACAGAAATCATTTCAGGCTGAATGTCCAGCATCAGTCTGAGCCAGACAGTTAATCCCTGATGGTTATTACATCCTTGGTGCTTTCCACTAAATCTGCCATCCTGGATTTTGTGTTGCTTTTGTATTGCTGAAGGTGGAGGGTATGTGGGAGTCTGGGAATGTCAGTTTGAGTTTTTTTACTAGAGCTAAACCGGGTAAAACATGAGATGCAACATTTAATAGACATGAATCTTATTGACAACACACGATTTCTGGGTTCTGATTCAGAAGTAAGAAAACCTCATTCAAGCCATCAAAACCTTTCACATAAAGGATGGACGTTACACGGTTCACACACAACTCTGAAGTAAACTAGCGTCAGGTGACTCATGAATGTAGGTGAACCCATGACTAACATTAGCAACCAAGCTAACAATGTGATGTGTACATTTTATTTAACACACAATATTTTGAGTGCAGACGTGATTTCACACAAAATGCAGCACACTGTTAGTACTGCGATAGTACAGTCATAACGTGTGAGTGTTGACACGGTGACCGCGGCGACACAAGCAAGAAACAGTAATAGCATGTTCATTTTTAATAAAACTGAAGTGAGAAAACAAGCCAGCAGATATTTTAGATGTGGTGGTAAGAAGAAGTCAGGGTCGACTGTCTCTGTTGTACGCTCAGTCTCAGGCTCAGTCTCAGTCTCAGCCTCAGTCTCAGTCTCAGGCTCAGGCTCAGTCTCAGTCTCAGGCTCAGTCTCAGTCTCAGGCTCAGGCTCAGGCTCAGTCTCAGTCTCAGGGCTTCCTCCAGTTTATCTGCAGTGAGGTTTGGGGAGTTTTCCTCCCGTTGCTGTAAAGCCTCTAAAACCCTCTGAGACATTAAACATGATGGCAGGCTACATAAATAAACAAACCTTGACTTCAATCCACAGCGTTCAACCGAGCAACTGGGAGGAAAAGCTGAGAAAAGTAAATGAGGATGAAGCCAGGGAGCGAGAGAGAGAGAGAGAGACAGAGCTGAAGGTCCAAACAGGACACACACACACACACACACAACTACTAAACAGAATAAACCACAACTCTGCAGAGCCAGCTGCCTGCTCAAGTGCACTTGACATTTAAATTCATGCGTCCAGCCCCTCCTCTGTTTCCCTGCATACTGATGCATTCAGGAGCATCGAGGCATTTGTACAGGAGGTGTGGATACACTGTGTGAAAGAGAAAGGAAGACAATTAAAGACACAGACAAACACACAGATGGGAGGATGTGTACCTGCGGAGGTGCAGTGATAAATCTCATAGCTTTGCTCTCTAATAGAGAACACAGATCTTCTCGTCTTTCTCTTCCTTCCTTTCATCCACATTATACAAATATTCGCTGGTTCGAAGTTTTATTGTCATTATACAACACAGGACTGTGCAATAATCAATGGACAAATTCACACATGCGTTTCCTGTTTTGGTGCGAGACCTTTGACCTCGACCTTTGACCTTTGTCACTAAACATAAACACGTTGCATTTGATGAAACGGCTGATATTTGTTTCCTATGAGGACAGTTAATTCCTCACTAATTAAAACATGTTCTGATCTTCTGCAGTAAACCTACATGAACTTGAAGAAAGTTTGAAGAAATACTTCCAACAAAATCCCCAATTTTGTTATTAATGAGGAGTTTTAATAATATCAATGACATTTCAACCATTTAGATTAGAGCGTACTTTGAGCTTGACGGAGGAAAACAGTGTCTCTCCAAATAAGAGGGTCATTACTGTAGCATTCCTCTCTCACCCCATCCAACACATACACAAGCTCTCAACCTCCACCCATCACTCCTTTCTCACTCTCCGCCCTCCAGGTTCAAACCCTGATTTCATCGTTGCAACATTGCATCAGTTTCCGTGTTGATTAATGAGCGATACCTCTGCAGCTTTCCACCTTGACGCCATGAATCATTTATTCAGATGAGTCTATGACAGCAGTGTCACAGTCCCTCTCTAACACCTGACAGCAAAAAAAACAGATACTTCATGCTGTGAATAGAATATGTGATGCTGCTCCATCCACCTGCAGACTAGATGAGCTTACAGGCAGGAGTGCCTGTTTCAGTCCACTGCAGGTGAGAGATAGATTATTATGGCATATGTTGTCTAATCAAATTGCATTTTTGTGCATGTGTAATATCACCGAGTATGTCAACATTTTGGGAAACACGCTCATTTAATTTCTTGCCGAAGGAAGATAAGATGAACACAGAGCCACAATCAGCACTCAGTTAGCTTAGCTTAGGATAAAGACTGGAAACAGCTGGAAACAGCTAGCCTGGCTCTGACTGAAGGTTACAAAGTCAATCCATGTACCAGCAGCTCTAAAACTCATCAAAACTGATAAATATGTTTGTTTACAACTTCCAAGTTTTATCTGATTATGAGTCAGATTTCTGAGCAGATACAGACACAGTCGAATATTTCAACATTTCACTTTATGACCAGTATTTAGTCTCATTGTGACGTAAAAGTATGATTATTTTAATTTCTCCTTCCTTGTCTTGTTTTCTTAGTTTCTGCCTTTTACTCTTAATATTTCACTTTGTGCTAAACGGTGAGTCTTGTCAAGGAATCTTAATGCTGATGATTGTGTTTTTTTATCATGTGTGTTCATGTAAAACAAAAATATGAAAAAAGCTTGTTTTTCTCATTATAATGACAAACATCTTTGTTCCTGTCTGCCTAAATATGAGGCTGACAGTAACTGAGAAATGCACCATTTAATAAAAACATATCTTCCATTGTGACGTCCCAGTTTGACATTTAATTAGAATAATGTGTGAATTATACTGAAGACAGAAGCTTCTCTGTTTTAGATACACTGACTATACACATGTTTCATTCATTTCAACAGCATGCAGCCGAGACTGAGGAAGACATGATTAACATGATGGAGGTAATAATGTCGCCTGTCTCCAGGGCCGGACACAGACAATAAATAGTTTCTCGTCATAATTGGAAGAGAAGTGAATTGTTTTTGTTTGTAATTTGTGTCAAAGCTGATTCATGTAGTTTGCTTTTATTTGTTTATTATTTCTCCGCAAAGAGGAATGCAAAAAACTTTGAGATTAATATGCAAGCCAATAATAAAGTCTTAATGGAGAAAAAAATTCAATAAAAAAAACTCTATTTAAATTTGACAAGAAATGGAGCTGGAGGTAAAATAATCTCCACCAGTTGTATAAATATTCACTGTTACTGTTGTAGCTGCTGCAGGTGGAGCTAGTTTCAACTACTTTATATACGTCAGGCCGAACTCAATCACAGAGGTGTCAAATGAGCTGATTTATTGATAACAAAAAATCTCTTGACAGAGTGAGGCTATGAAAAACAGGCCTACACGAGGGAACACAAAATCACCCCAAAGGAGGAAAAACAACAGGCTGCAAAACATTAACTAAAGGTGCTCCAAGGAGGATGAAAAACACTGCGCTGTGCACTATCAAACAAAAATGAAACAAAAGGCTCGAACAGGAAATCACTCATACGAGGAAAAATGAACAAAAGAACACTTGAGCTATAACGCTACGGCTGTGGACACGGAAACAAGGCTTGGGTGATCGCTACAAAAGACGAAACACTTTGGCACAGAACAAAGGGAGATACAGTTAGATAGTTTAGTCCAGTGGTTCCCAACCTAGGGGTCGGGGCCCTCCAAAGGGTCACCAGATAAATCTGAGGGGTCGTGAGATGATTAATGGGAGAGGAAAGAAGAAGAAACAAAGTTCTGATACACAAATCTGTTTTCAGCTTTTGGACTTTTTCTCTAATCTTTGATTTTTGCTGAAATATTGGATCATTTGAACATTTATTGAAATGAAACCATGTGAGAAGTTTAGAGGTAAAAATCACTATTTGGTGGAGCTGTTAACAACTCATAGACATCTGAAATGTGACCCGACTACACACTGCTTTTAGTAAGACGTCAAAAGACTAAAAGGTTGAAACCACTGGTTTCATCTTTAACAATGTGTTGGATTTTAAAAGCTTCTTATATTATCCATTGAGTCAAAGTATAACACCTGAGTAAATGTATTAATGCTGCTTTTCCACTGCAGATAGTAGCTCCTCAACATAGCTGGTCACAGTGAAACTGTGGTGACGTCATCTTCAACACAACACACAGTTTCAGTGGAGAACATTGAAGGAACTGAGAAACTTGATTCTTGGCTGTTTGTCAGGAAGGACGAGGCTGAAGGCAGCAAGACAACCTCTCATTGCACCGGTTCTGCACCTGTAGCTAGTGCCATTATTTTATGTGATCCTTTTGAATTCAGGGCCACAGTTCACTGCTGCTTTCCACCACTGCTCCTCACTAAAGTTATGACACACATCTGTCTGTAAAGATGAGCAGCCTAATAGAAGTTGTAGAAAACTGACGTACTGTATGGACTACATGTATTAATCACAACATTGGTCCAGTATGATTCAGAAGCAGAAAGAAGCTGCTTGTCATGATTAGTTGCTCTATTTCTGCAAGCCTAATTTTAGTTCTCCACAGAACTAAATTTATATGAATAACACCAGCGAAATAGAAACTAGATCTGGGTTATTCAGAACAGAGACAGTTCAGCCATCATTTCATCTAAACTTCTCAGCTCAGCTTTATCCTCTGCAGGAAGCATGTACGTAGTGAACACTGAATATGGATTCTGATCACTAAACACGTATAAAAGATAAACAGGCGTTGCATCTAATTATTATGGTCGATGAGACTATTTTGCGTCTCTCTTATTTATTGGCAGAAACGACCGACTGCTGCTGCTTAGATTGATGCAAATGTGCTCATTGATTCTGGCACGATGTTTAATTCTACTACTAAATTGGGTTATCTGTAACAAGAGACGTGACGTGATGAACCATAAGAAGTATTAATAAACACATAAATATAGAGGGTGACTGTGTGTGGGAGAGAGAGGAAGAGACAGAATGCAAAGAATAAAAAACACATTTTTACTCACGTTTGGTGGAAACGACACAAACAGACAAACTGTGACGTATTAGAGAGACGCAGAGAGAGAAAGCACCTGCTGGGTTTAGGGTTAGCTTCATTCCAGGTAATAGTTTAAACACAAAAGATCCAATCAATAGTTTCAGCGTGCAACTAACTGTCTAACAGTGTGCTCATCATTTGCACATTTGTAGAGAAAATGTGCAAATACAATCATCATGTTGACATCTCCATTCACATGCATGACATGGTTAACATTTGAGCTCACGTTACTAATGTGATTAATACTGGAGGATGTGATCTGGTCTAATCTAACTACAGAAAGAAAAGTTTTCCTCATGAGGGTAATAATAGGAAGTGTAGCTCAGGTCAATCATATTTATTGATTAAATATAAATATATAAATATAATTGGGTAGATATTTATTATGTAATGACTATCATTGCTTAGCACACCTGAAGTGCTAATATGTATATTGTATGTATATACAGTTAATATGTAACTGCTAGAGCATGATGAGTTTGTCTGATGTTGACTGCTGTTAGTTATTGGTTTGATTATTGGTTTATAGTCTAGTAATATATGTTTGTATTGATCACCGATGGTGGCTGATCAGCAGTAAATGGTTTCCATTTGTGTTATTACATTATACCTGAAGGAACTTGACTCCTTTAACTCCCCTTTTTATAAATCATATTAACATTTATTCACCCAGAAATTGATCTTGATTTTTGTTAATACCATTGTAGTGGAAACACTGCAGTTCTTAGTGACTCAGTATTGGCAGAAAACATGTGGTATTGTGCATCCTTATTCTCAGTCTCAGCACTGCACGATGGAGGCTCCAGGTTTGTAGGTCGTATGGTGCAGGCGGATGTAGCCACACTTTCAGCTATGTGGCCTACAAACCTACACACCAGCCCCGGAGGACATTGCTGACCTGGATTTCAGGGAAACGCTGAAGAAGTTCCAGTATGTTTGAATTTTTATGGTGGTTTTCATTGTAACTCAAAAGTTACTATGAAAAATGGTTTATCCATTATTTGTCAACTAACCAAAATCTAGCCAATAAATAGGTTTTATTGTTTTAACTGAAGCTGATTCTATGCATCATTATTGATGTAGGGAAAATACCTTTACTCAGGTACAGTTGACCCAGGAGGCCATAATGGAGGATCAGATCAATGCTGACACATTAAGACATAAACACAAGAGACTCAATGGCAGCAATTAATACATGTTACAGTCATTTATATATCATACTACTACTACCTACTACTGTGTTGTTACAAAAATATGGAAATACAGTTTCCAAACTGAATAAAGGTGAGTGCTGGTGCGTTTACTCATGGATACTCCTGTGAGATTAAACAGCCTGGAGCTGACAAACAGCAAAGAAAACTAATGTGATGAATGAGATTTGAGAAGATGTGGTGCCTCAACACAACCCGACCCTCCGCTGCCATACTACCACATATTGGCTCTGTGGTGGTTTAGATTCACTGCCAACAGATTTTAGGTCACTTCTTCACATCCCTCCTCCTGCTCCAGGCTCTCGGTGAGCAGGGCATCGGTGCCCCATGATGAAGAAGAGAACTATGTTCATCACTACTGCCCCTCTGTTAAGGCAGCTGTCACACAGTGGCATGAAAACAGTGGGTCCAAACTGCCTGCCTGTGATGCCCATCAGGAGGATTGCTCACTATTCCTCAGCACAGAGGGAGATGATTGAGGTCAACCTCAGATTGTGAGTTATTACAACAAACGCATGGAGGTGTTGACAGAATGAGCGACTACCGTCAGCATCCATACAATAAAGTGGTGGGCACCTTTCTTTAGGTTCATGCCAGATATATATATATATATATATATATATATATTCATTTAGTTAAAATAACTAAAGGCTCCAACATTAAAAGGATTCATGTATTTCATGTATTGATTTATTTTATATAACCACATAAAAACAACTACACTCTAATATGTAGATACATTAACAATGATGCTGGTCGCCACTAGATGGTGCTGCACGTCTTCACATCCATCCACTGCTGCTGTGAACTCACAGCTTCCTTCTCATATTTTAACACAGATATGTGTTTCTTTGTGTCTTCAGTAGAATTTTCAAGGGATTTTTATTACTCATTCACTATAATCAAATAATACTGGAGTACTGCAGGCATATTGAGCCTCAGCCTCAACTATAAAAGTAAGACCGCTGTGTCAGTGTGAAGGTCTGAACGCCACTCTGGACCACAATCCTTTTCTAAAGCCCCGATGGACTGTCAGAGCTAATTGCTCTCGCTCTGACCAACAGACAGAACAAAGGCCGACAATCACAGTCTGCTTTTGTCACACTCATTAGCCTCGTTTCTGCTCACTTATTTCACATGAATATTCACCCTGTAAAGCGTCACAGCTGAGCATTAACAACACTGTGTACTGCTGCTGCTGCTATAAACACACACACACACACACACACACACACACACACACACATAAATAGCAATAAAAATGGTTTTAAATATACTCTGATTCAACTATGTAGTAACATGAAGAACGTTGAGATTATTTTGACATTTTGATTTCTGCAGTCGAACCTGTGCTGTCCACAGATGCTGCCATTATTCTCCACAGCGTTCACATGCTGGACACAAGGTGGTCACAGAGTTTTCTGTTATTTCAAATAATGCACGTGGATGTGTCAAAAAAAAGATGTTTTACAGGATGTGGCATTTTTTAATTCAGGCTTAAATTATTTAGCATCCTGTAGTAGCTCTGTTTGCTTTCAGACCACAAACAAACCTGAGACACCTGATCAGAGTTTGATCATATGACAGTAAGGAGTGAAAGCACCTTGAAGTTACTGTAAGTTCATAGTATATTAGTCCTACTACATGTCTGTATGTGTTATTCTTAGAGAATTAGATTGTCCTAATACTAGTACTTTTTATATCCTGATGTCAGGATGTGAAGGTTCAAGGATTTGGGCCACTAGCAGCAGACGAGGACCTACCAAAGATCAAGAAAACAAAAACAAAAAATACACATTGAATAAACAGTCTCCTAGAAATGATATTCATATACAACCAAATCATGTTTTCTCTCAGCATGATGAGAAATTAATTAATTAATGTATTTGGCAAGTTGCAAAAATGTTGATACTGAACGTAGGAGTGAAAAGTCTCCATGTACTAAACAGTGAATGTTACTGCTGTATTAATGTGTTGCTCTGCATGACTTATAAGAAAACTTTGTTACTTGTCATTGTTTCATATGTTGCCTTTCTTCTAATATTGTTTTTATTATTATTATTTAATCATCACACTAACAACATCTACAGAATAAATCTGACTAAAACATCCAACCGCTGACTCCTTTCTAGACACATGGTTTCCGGATTACCGTATTAAGTGTGCAGAACTGGTCTTTGTATTCCTGTGTGTGTGTGTGTGTGTGT
Source organism: Pampus argenteus (assembly GCA_036937835.1). NCBI lineage: Eukaryota > Metazoa > Chordata > Actinopteri > Scombriformes > Stromateidae > Pampus > Pampus argenteus. Next base: position 750,910 of record CM072863.1, on the reverse strand, counting down.
GTGTGTGTGTGTGTGTGTGTGTGTGTGTGTGTGTGTGTGTGTGTGTGTGTGTGCGTGCAGCCCTGGCAGTGGCCTTCACTGCGATTCATCAAAGTGCAGTCTGTGTTGCAGCTGCTCGGCTGCACATCACTGCTCTTTGGGCGAAGGCGCTGCTATGTGACCGAGAGGAGGATGAAAAGGACAAAGCGAGCACACGTGTATCAGCCGGAGGGATCCACAAAGCCTGATCCTGACCTCACCCTGACCTCGCCTCGTAAACTTCACATCAAATGACTACAAGAAGCAGTGAGCTTAGGGCTTATGTTTCCTTGTCATGACGCTCTACAATCTTTTTAACCCTCGTGTGGTATTAGTATTTATGGGTCTGGTGGACCCGCTAGAGTTTTGGGCTTTCAAAACACCACAACCCAATAATTTTCTCTTAAAATACTAAACAAATGTGTTTTGATTTATGTTCTTCACAGAAAATGAGCCAAAGCCAATGAATTTCAGGTTGAAAAAATAATTAATTAAACTGAAAACGGGTCCCACAGACTCGAATACCATACAAGGGTTAATCTTTTTTTTTTTTTTTAAACATAACATTCTTGTGAAGTCAGCTGTTTCTCTTTGGTGACACTTTATTTTATATTTCCTTTAATTTTATACGAATTTCCTGGAAATAAATTAATTGCTGGTGTTCAACCAGAGGCTGGTTTGTAGACATCACATCACTCCAGATGTAAAATGAACATATTTGAAATAAGTCTGTTATTTGCCTAAAAATTTAATGATTGAGAAATTTTGGAGAAATAATTAGCAATACTGAATAATTGTTGATTATTAAAATAACGATGAAATGTGACGGTCAGCGGATATGCTGTCAAGATTCTGACACTTGAAGGCAGCAGGGAGCACAGCGAGGGGACGTGAAATCAATCAAACCACTGCTAAAGGTACGAGCACGTTTTCATGCACAGCCACTGTACAGTAGGCCTACATGCATATCAGCCTATTATTAACTATTAGTTTGATGATCCAGTGCCCTTGCTCTGCATGTGAATACTAACTATGTCAGCAGCCACTGCTCATATCATCCAGATTTTGTAGCTCTTATAACAGCCAGTGCATATACAGTGTTTTAATGGCTACAGTTGGTCCCCAGTGGACCTTCAGGTTTTGTCTGTAAGCTTTTTGTGTGCTGTTTATTTATTATCTGCTCTACGTCTTCCAACTGTCTGTATGCACATGTGAAATTGCATATTTTTTAATATAACAATTTATTTTTTTCTTGGTGGAGGTCCCCCAAGACTCCTTGCCAAATTCATGCAGTCTTTCACAAACCCGAACAAAAGTTTCTTTAAATACTGTATATGCATCTAATTTACACACAACCATGTTGTGCAACACTTGGTATTAGTTAAAGAACTGAGTCTAGTTAGGAAAATGTGAAAAAGAAAATTAGCATATGAATCCAAATAGTGTATAATGAGTGTCAAGCAGTGGTGAGTGGACCTAAAGGCAGAGCAGACGGAGACTGAACAAAGTAGGAACAAAGCACAACAGTACAAACCAGAACAGACTGAACTGAATCAGATCATACATGAACTACAAAACCAGACTGAAATACAAGAAGAACTAATCATGAAATGTTGCACAGGTGAGTGATAAACACAAAAGCAGGGAGCTGATTGGTTGAGGAAAACACAGGGATCAGGGCAGGTATACAAATTACTCATGAAATGTCCATGAAATGAGTAAATGTCCTGTAAAATAAAGCCTCGCCTTATTGACTTATTTACTTCACTCTGATCAGGAAGTCCCAAAACTGACTTTTGTCTTTGTTTTGCAGTCAGCAGACCTTCTGGTTTGCTGACTGGGATACATTAGTGAGATACGTGCCCCATATCTCTCTCTGTCTCCCTCTTGGGCTTCCTAATGTTGTATGTCTCCACACAGCTTCAGGGAGGAGATCATTCAGCTGATTGACTTTGTGTTTTCTTTTCCTTCCACTGGGATTTGCAGCAAATAGAGCTCATAATTGACTCGCCCCTTCTTGGAAAATGAGCTCAGTTACTATTTAAGTGGATGTGGTGTCTGAGTGGTGGTGGATGGTTGCTAGATGTGTTTGTGTGTGTTGGGGCCAGTTAGCGCACCACTCAAAACATTAAGCACCAATGTGATTCGAGAGTCCCTAAAGTGTCCCTGTCCTTTAACAGTTGCAGATATACAGTAGATACAGTATATTCTATATGTTCAATGTCTAGATAAACCTCAGCAGCTTCACACTTTCCCCACAGGAGCTGATGAATTTAATCTTTCCAACAAATTCAAACTAACCCTCCTAATAAAGAATGAATGAATGCTCCATTCAGAGAAATGTGGACTCATTTACTGTTCTGTGTACTTAATTCAACATCTTCAACGTCTACAGGGCCTGTTAGACGACAGGAATTCAAACTCTCATCCAGATCTCATCCAAGGTCACTGATCATGTGTTTAAACCAATCGCCATTTCTTGTATCACTGTGGACGATGGGAAGCTGGGACCTGTAGCTGTACTCGAGTTGGTTACAGGTGACAGTTTTTAATCCTGTCTCTCTTCTTTCTGACGATCTTCACCAGACACCAGTCAGTCATGGTCACGTCCTCCTTGTGTGTGTTGTGTAACTCTACAGCACAGTATTCAGCCTCATAACAGTAGCACTGAAGTGTTTCCCCATAAGAACTCCCTCCAGCCCTCACTAGTGTTTCTAGGGGAAACACTATATGAATAATCTCAACTTTATATCATGAAAGCAGTTTTAGTACAAATATATTTAGCTGACCCTTTGACAGACCTTGAAGGCAGCACTAAAAAGAGAGCCACCATGTATGTATTAAGTGTGTTTCCTTCTAAACTTAATAAAAAAAACTGTACTTAAGAAATGAAATCTCATCAGTCGGACGGACGAGTCTCACTGTGATATCCAGGACATCGTTTTGAATTGATAACCAATGATTTCACCACGTTCCTCATGATTCTCAGCTTTCATATCAGAAAGAATAAAATCATTTACAGTAGTGTGAAGGCACACGGGCTACCTGCTGCATTAGATCTGTGGATCCGTAACCTACACAAACTGATAGTGTATTAGGAATCTGTAATATTTAGGCAAAGTCTTGGAGAACCAAAGCTGCTCTCTGACATGCTTCAAGAACAGTGCATTGATCTGTCTACAGCGAGGACCTTATAGATACACTGCTATGGTCAGACGCAGCAAAGCAGTGAATGCATGTATGTATACAGAGGTTTTTCAGTACAAGTGCATAAGCACAGTACCCTAAGTAGAAGATTTAGACTGAGATGCAGCAGCCAGTGAAAGTTGTAGAGAATAAATCCAACAGTGGAATTAAAGTGTCGAGCATCCAGGACTTGTGTTACCAGACCTTCCCTTGCTGAGATATGGTTTCTGGCAGAATTACAGATGACAAACATTTAATAGGAGAGTTGATTTGAGCCACTCTTCTTCAGTAGCCACTTGTATAGATGGCAGCCACTTTAAATGCATATCAATGTGGTTTAGATGGTCAGGAGTGATGTGGTGCAGTTCGGCGTGTGGCTGGTTAAGCAGTTTCCTTCAGTGTTCCTGTGGAAGCAGTCAAGAGGCAATGCATAATCAATCACCATCCTGCTTTGTAATTCTGCAGCACGAGCGTTCATATCTGCACCATATTAAAATGCGGCAACATGAGAGGGAGTATATGTGAGCCATCGCAGCATGGGCACCGAGTCGGCTGGTGTGAAGAGCTGCTAACTGATCAAAACCATCTAGAGACGAGATCTAATCAGAAGAAGCGTGTGCATGTATATGTGTGTCTCAAATACAGCACAATCAGCCTTCCTCAGCAATCACCAGCCTGCTGTCAGATCACACAGAGCCTAATGAGAGAGCATCTCTGCCCTGAATGTTAAAGCCTCACATTAAGAGCGAGTCCATGTGCACAACCCAGAGCGTGACTGTTTACAGAGACATAAAGGAACGGAGAGTGTGTTTATGTGTGTGAAATAAGGTTACAACCTACCCTGAGTGCTTCACACTGTGTCCTTTCTCTTCACTCCACATCACCACTCTCCTCTGCACACATTTCTAATCCTGCACTTTTAATTGATTCCATTTGAGCAGACAAAATAATCTGACAAACACCGAAACACCTTTGAATCATGTCAAAGAAAAAGCAAACAACAGAAAGACAGAGATGAATACTGTACATCCTGCCTCACTGAACCGGCATATAACGTGAAGAATGTGTAGAAATGCTTTCACTTTAGTCAAACACGTTTTAACAAATTTGACTCTTCAACACAGTATCAAGTCAGATCAAATCAAATCAGAAAATATTCACATTTAAGACACTGGAATTAGAGAATTTGGACTTTCTTTCTCATTCTAACATTGATTTAAAACAATCAATTATCAAAATAGTCTTTTCTGTGTTTCTACTCGAGTAAAAACCACAAGTCTTTGCTCCTTGAAATCTGACTTTTGCAGCCTTCGTCAGATCCTCGTGTTTCCATCACATTCTGACCCCAAACATCATGTTACGTTTCTTTTACAGCATTGTGTTTGAGTGAAATGATGCATTTCTTCTGATTACAGTGACAGAAATGTTTAATACAGATGACCTTCATCTGTCCACCATGATTCTCTTAAACATCTCTTCTTTCTCTTTCTATGGCTTTCAGACACTGAAGCATCAAATGAAACAAATGTTTCATGAGGAATGTAATTGCCTTAAACAGTCATGTTATTTTGAAGGGAATTGGGCTGCTACAGATGTTTAGGTTGTTTCTCACCGCTTTAACACTTATAAATGTTTTCCATTGTTCTGATCTCACTTAGCCAAAATTAAACAGGTGAACGAATAAAGAACCACAGCAGGTTGACTTTACTGTGATTTTCTCTTTGCTGCAGAGTTTCTCATTTCCCAGTGACAGTTGGTTTACAACTAGACGGAAACTGTCCCCATCGGTCACTTGATCCTCTCATTGCAGCTCATAGTCATCTATAAAAAGAGATAATGTAGGCTCGATTAAAATAAAGAAAGATAGAAGTACAAAACTTGACTGTTTCCATGTGTTTCTTCTTTCAGGATTCAGACCTTTGCTTCATGCGTCCGTGGCTGAGGCCGCTGGAGGTAATCGTGCATTATGTTCTGAGGAGGACTACTTTTAAGTTTGACTGGAGTGAACCTTTAAAATGTGGCTTGTAGGAAGAAGCTGTTTCCTGGTCTATTTGGGAGGACAGCTTGTGTGATGGTGGGACGAGTCACTGATGATGTTCAGGTCCTGAATGGCTGGTAGGGGTGATCTGATGATCTTTTCTGCAGTCCTTACCATCCTCTGTAATGACTTCTTGTCAGCAGCTGCCATGCCAGACAGAGAGTCATTTTTTCAAGTCTCTCTGATTCCAGCTTCTGAAATGTTCTCAAACTAAATATCGTTGAGTTGAAGACTGGTTGGTTGGGACAAAACAACATCTTGGGCTCTGGGAAACAGTGATCCACATTTTTCTCCACTTTCTGATATTTATGGAGAAAACAACTAATCAATCATTCAAGAAAATAAACCATGAAAATAATTGTTTGTTGCAGCCTTGTGTTAGTATAATGTTGTTTTAGTATTTTCCACATGCAGTTACACAAGTTAACAATCAATCAATCAATCAATCAAATTTTATTTATATAGCCCAAAATCACAAAATACATTTGTCTCAGAGGGCTTAACACGAGTGGTGGTGAAAAACTCGTAGTCTGCTAGATGTGGTACTTACTACACATAAATATGTCAAAAATATGAACAATACAATAGGACAAAAACAAAACAATGAGCAATTCATTTATTTCTAACTATTTATAGCAAATAAAAGTATTTACAAAGTGTGAACATGTTGAATCTGCCTCCTTCACTCCTTTCACGTTGACTCTGTTCCTCCGTCATTACGATACACTGAACAACTAGTTGACCCAATACATTTCTTTGATATGTAAAAATATAGTTGCAAATGAAGATGTTTTATAATTCAGCAGCAGCCAGGGCTTTTTTCTTCCTCTTTTTTTTGGTGCTTGTTTCAAAGCTGCGTTATCTCACTTGCTGGCAGGTTTTGGCCTATTTCTGCATTTAGATGCATTTCACCCTCTTGTCTCCAGTTTCTCTCATGTCTTCTACTGTATGTTGTTTCTATCTGAAACTCACAGGTCCCTTTACTATCAGGGACATGAACTGTCTCAATCCAACAGATTTCTTTTTGTACATTCATACGTTGTCTCCTTGTTGTAAGTCTTCATATTTCTACTTAAGATAACATCATTTCATTTCGCATGCGATTTTCAGTTTCATGTACCTGTTCTCACTCATTAGCCCATAACTTTTTTTTTTTTTTTTACACCTGTGCATCCTTTGATGTAAACCTCAGAAAGTACTGATACCATTCCAACAAAAACACCGGTGGACACACAGAGTGGGATGGACTTGTGGGATTTTCCATCCAGCTTGTGACTTTTTTAAAAGGTTGAAACTGTCCATGGCAGCACAGGTGATGCTAGAGGATCCACATTAAGTACTGTTGCCTCCTGCATCTTTCATAGAAAGCTTGGATCCAAGACCACCTTGAAGTGCCCATTATCGATCTGTTCCTCTGAAATAAGTGAGGCCCTTCAGGTTGAGCTCAGACTGATATGAAGACCTCCACCTTCCTCCTCGAAATAAAAACTGCTTTTTTTTACTGTTGGAAAACTAGAAGTATTAAGACTGTAGAGGATCTATTTCAAGAGAGACATCTAATAGCACGTACATACATTTTCCATCACATGATATACTGAAAAACAGTGTTATAATGTCATTTTTATTGGATCAAAAGAGCCTTAATCATTTGATTACGTTGTTGTTGAGAAAGTCAGTTTGTCCATTGGTGTAACGATACATAAATCTGGACGATCTTCGATACGTACCTCGGTTTTGAGGTCACAGTTGGGTTCATTTTCTTTTTACAACAATTCAATATTTACACTTTCCTGGATCCAGCTGTAGATAACAATTGTACACTTTATATCCAAATTAAGATTACAAGTAAATGAGACGAACCACCGGAAACAAATCAAAAAGAAAGAATATTCCACTCCACTTTAAATATATGAAATACATTGTATTAAATATACACAAACACAAAGCTTACACAAACACATTTCAGGGCTCTGTGTGCCTGATGTGACAATAGGTGTAAGTAAAGTGCAGCAATAACAGTTCCAGCATGAAACCCTGTTCAGTGTACTCAACCTTCATATTTTTTTAACTTGTCCACATTGTCAGCAGTAAGTGCAGATCTGCTGGCATCACAATGTCCCAGCGGTTGAAAATACCCTCTCGCTGATGACAGAGGTAGCGGGTTTGGCAAGATAGCGCCTTGCTAATGTTGCTTTTTTTTTCTTTCTTTCTGGACTTACATACAGACAAAATGACTTGCAGTTAGGGGATATATGGCCTCATTGGCCTTTTACCATAGAAGTGGGTCAGAGTCTACTGAAATACAATATGTGTTTCCCAGTGGGGGGGTCTTCCAGCCCTGTACTGAACCGAACGTCGTGTACCGAAATGGTTCAATATAAATACATGTATTGTTACACCCCTAGTGACAATACATTACTAGTAAGACTGTTTGTTGGGATATAAATTAACAAACATTATACATGTAACTCATGGCACAATTCAAATGGGATAAAAATATTTCTTACCGTTGACTACCGCACATATTTTTTTCCAAAATAAGGTCCAGTGGACGGGGAGGGACTTCACCTCTTTGTAGCATGAATCTACAGGAAGTAATGCTGCCATATTGTCAAAGGTCACACAACAAATACAAAAAATACAATAAACAAAATAAAAGCTCTGCAAAAGAAGGAAGAAACATTTTAAGATTCAGATTCATCCTCGGAGGTTGTGGTTTATACTTGAATTCTGTCCACTGAGGATGGAGTCAGACTAAAAGATGTATCCACACTGCTTCCTGAGGATGAAGAGGTCATGGTGATGCTTATCATCATGCGGCTGCTCCACTTTGATTCATTCAGGTGATCCACACGGAGATGGCGTGCTCTGAGGATGGTGAGAGCAGCACAACAGGGACGAATCTTTGGCTTCAGCCCCACAGCGAGACGAAAAGGTAATCCTGTCCTCCCCGTCTCGCTCTCTGGAAATCTTCCTTTAGCAGAGGAACAAGCTGGGGTCACTGTAGGTGAGCTCAACAGCTGGAGATCTGCTGCTTCACAGCCAAACTGGTCAACATGAACAAACTGAGATCGGTCTAGGAAATATGACTTAAACCAGCCTAGGGCGGTTCCTTTAATGCCAATTTGATATTCCAGTCTCTGTAAGAGAATCTGATGGTCAATGGTGTCAAATGCGGCACTAAGATCTAATAGGACAAGTACAGAGATTAGTCCTTTGTCTGATGCCATTAGGAGGTAGTTTGTAACTTTGACTAGTGTGGTGTCTGTGCTATGATTTACTCTAAATCCTGACTGAAACTCCTCGAATAAACTGTTTGTGTGGAGAAAGTCACATAGTTGGTTGGCTACGGCTTTCTCAAGTACCTTCGAGATGAATGAAAGGTTTGATATCGGCCTGTAGTTGGCTAAAACCTCTTGATCTAGAGTTGGTTTTTAAGATGTGTTCACTGTGGTTTTGTTTGCTCTGTGTTGAAGGTACCGACAGTGAAGCAGTGTATAATCTGTAAAATCAGGCTGTCAAGGTGATTTTGTGGCAAAACAACTGAAAAATTGTATTTGGTTATAGTAAGACATTATGATTGTAAAGGTCACAGGTTTAATGCCTACAGCAGAAAGAATGCACGTCCAAACAACCGGGCGCTTCGTTTGGGGGCTTTGCTTGAATTCCAAGAAACGTGTTTCTTCTTTGTCACATTCAGAGAGGACCTCAAACACTCAGCTGTCATTCCTGGTATGTCGATGTAATTACACACACAGAAATCTCCCAGCATGGGGCTCTGATCAGGACTGAGTGGATTCTTATGATGGGCTCATTACGCTGAAGGTGTTGGTCTGTGAAAGTGATTGGGCTTAAACGGGCAATTGCAAGTGATTAGTGGGACGAATAAAGAGAGGCTTGGCTCCGGTGAAATGATTTGGCTATTAGCAACAAGCCATAAAGGAGGCCGTATGTACGCAACACACACACACACACACACACACACACACACACACGCACACACACACACACACGCGCACACACGCGCACACACACGCACACACACACACACACACGCACACACACAGCTTCCTACATACAAACAGAAAGACATTTTCTTAAACAAAACACATTTATAATCGACCCCCCCCCCCCCCCCCCCCCCCCCCACACACACACACACACACACACACACACGCACACACACACACACACACACAGACAGACACACATCTGTATACACCAGACACGTTATTATTCAGCAGTCATTCAGAAAGCTGCTCTCTGTGACTTCCTCCATTAACTTGCAATTGTTTAGGGCTCGGAGTGGGATAAGTACTGGATGTAATTAAATCTGACCTTTCCCCAAAGCTGTTTAACCCTTCTGTTTGTGTGTGTGTCTTTCTATGTAAATACTGTGCAAGATAACGCATGTTTAATTAAATGATTATCAATGCATAGTCTGTGAATTTCTGTCTTGAGGCGGCGTTTGGATGTGTGTGTGTGTGTGTGTGTGTGTGTGTGTGTGTGTGTGTGTGCAAACTGAACACGTCCACATATCCCTATGAATTGTATGGTTGTGTATCCCTAAAGAAAGTGTGACAGAAAGCAACAGATACGAACAGGTAAAAAATATTTTACAATAAATTGGGAGAAGGCGGTTCCTCCGACAAGAAAAAATAAATCATACAAACATATTCCAGAGTAAAAATATGGAAATGTGCAGAATATGTTCTTTATCTTTCTATTCATCCTGTACTTCTGTCTCTGTTCTTGACTCTTTAATTCACTTTAATGGGTTTCTATTCTGTTAGTTTGAACTTCATGATTTTTATGCTGGTTTCTTTTTTCATTCCTCATGTAAAACTCTGTAAATTAATCTTCTATAACTGCTGGTGTTCTGGCATCAGGACATGATGAGGAGGACATGTCAGGAGCTAAAACGTCCTGTTTGAGACAGAGGCTGAACTGAGGGGCTGCATAAAGGACCAGGATAAGATCAATAAGGAGGTTTTAACTGGAAACCATGCAGAGATATTCCAGTAGAGAATATAAATATATATGCAGAATCCTTTAAAATAATACCTGTACAGAAAACAAAGTCGTGGGACCAGAAATGAACAAACCTACACTTCATCCTGAATTATTATTTAGCTTCATTCATTTAGAATCTATAATAAGTACAATAAGTTGCTAATGATATGTGTCAAACTCTGCGTGTGTGTGGTTATTCATTGATGCGATGATTCATTTGTTGTGTGGCTCTGGAGGCGCTGCTGATGAGCGTCCTCTCATCTCCTCTTATTACAGCATTACAATGAGAATTGGATTCTCGGCTTCGATATTGTTTCTTTGATTACACTGCGTCCACATCGCCATCTCTGACGTTGTCCCAGGGGGCCGAATTACATGCAGCACGACTGATTCTGTTCAGGTCACAAGCAAACAATTAAGGTTAAGCAAAATAATGAAGAAAAAAGGGGACAGCAAAGAATGAATGTGAAAGAAATAACCTACAGAGAGGAGCTCAAGCTGCACTAAATAAAAAGAACGAGTCATGTCCAAACTGTGTTAAGGCTTTAAATCTGGGAGTTGTGCATGTCTGTGTGTAAAATTCAATAAATACCATCTGCTGTATCACATATGAATGTGTAACATGTAATTTACACATATCAGTAAAAGAATACAAGCCTGACATACTGCTTTCTTTTGTGTGTGTGTGTGTGTGTGTGTGTCCATGCTTCATTGCACACCAACCACATGTTTGCACCATAAAGTGTAAGCCTCTCTAAGTCTCCCTCATTGATCTGACAGGCTTAAATATATAGCGAGACAATCGATGGAGTGTGTCATCACGCTGAAAGCTGGAAGGTGGAACTCTATTCTTCTCACACAGATATATCTACAAAGCCTGCACGGCTTTCTGAGAGCACAGAGATTAAAATACAGCACTGAGCTCCACTTTTTCAACATCATAATGCTTCTTTTTTTCTTTTCAGAGAAATGTGCTTAATCTTTACAAAAGACACAGTTTATTCTGCACGGCATCGTGCAGAGTCTTTCTACATCTACATCATGAAATGAGAACGTTGGATGTTTCATGAGTTTTCATGAATTTCCTACAAACTCATTGATACTATAACAAAATATATCTGCCTTTGTATTAGCTTAAACACATATACTGTATTTAATCATCATCAAAAAGTCACCTTTAAGTATTATTGTGTGGAGTTTAAACTATTAAGACTATTAACTATTTTACCTATTTTGAAAATTAGCAATATGATGTCATAATATAACTGAGATCCTGTCTCCAATAAATCATATCTATCAAAACCAGGTAAAAATGTTCAAATTTAAAAAAAAATGGTTCACCATCTGCTCCCTCTGAGCTCTGAAGTATACTGCATCCAAACCATGACTGTCTACTACGATCAGGTTAGCAGATAACACACAGAAGAAATACGGACGAGTTCTCGTTGGAGAACATGAAGAACCTTTTCTTTGGATTGTCCTGAAATCCTCTGAAGACTCATCCATCAACTACTTACTGTGTCCGCCTGGTTCTTGGTTGGAGTTTAACTGCAATCGTCATTTTTCTCGACGATCAGTCTCAATTTTGATCAACATTGTAGTCAGTGTGTTTTGTCTTTGTAGGACAGTAGAGTAGAGATTCAATGAGCCTGTCACAAATTACAGCCAGAGACATGTTGTGTTTGTGCAGTTTTTCATTTTGCTTCAGTGTCTATAAGATGTAAGATGTAAATGAGCCACATTTCAACACAGCTGAATAAAAACTGTCTGCAAAGAAATGCTGCTGCTGAATTAGCAATATTTATTCAAGAGAAAACACTTTGTTCTGCCTTAAAAAAAGGTTTGGAAACTTCAACAGGACTTACAGAGCTGAAACAAGTATTTGGTCCCCTTCTGATTTCTATATTTGGGTATATCTCATTCTATGGAAAAGTAAATACCCCTGTATTTACTAAATCCAGGACTCTACCAAACAATTAAACAGAACTTTTTTCAGCAATGTGAAGCTCAACAAACAATGAAACCTTTAAAAATTCCTCCAAGAGCACAATGACGACTCATCCGAGAGTCACACAAGAGCTGAGCCTCTCACACCTGACCTGATACCTGAAAGCCTGTCACAAACCACACCCAGATGACCCTCAAAGTGGACACGGTCTCCACTTGTCTTGTCACGTTTGGTGTCAACCAGACTCTGAAAACTAAACAGCAGGTTATGAATATTTAGTTTTAATTGATTCTAACTTTGAGTGATGTAAATGGATCTAAATAACTAATCAGGGACCTTGGTTGTTTTATATTTGGTGTTTTAACTTTGTATTGTGTAGCTTTTACATCTTTGTACATCACCTTGAATCTACCTGATATATATAATATAACATGATATATATAAATAAAAGTGTGTTAATCATCAACTCTCTAACTCTGTTATTTAGTATATTTAGTGTGTGTTTCGTCCCTGATTTAAAAGCAGCACTTTAGGGCACATTTTAAAGACTCTTTCCTTCTCTCTAATCAGACCATTGATCCCTCAGATCTCTGCTGTTCTCCCTCGTGTCATTGGCTGTAATGGGTATTGGAAAAGACATTGATAGTGTCCAAATGAAAGCAGCTATCTCAGTAAAGTGGGATTTCTGATGCTGGATGTGTGACTTGGCCCGCAGGAATTCCTTCATTTTCCTTTATTTTCCACTTCTTTTGCAGCTCAGCTTCTCTCCCCGAGGCCGTACCGTCCCCGTGACGCTCGATGACCAGAGTCCATGAACTGTGAAAGGATTCGGTGGTTCATCCTCAGATGGATAGAAAGTGTGTGTGTCTGTCTGTGCTGCCTGTGTTTGTACACACATTAGCAGTTACTGTGTTTGTGTTTTCCTCAAATTACATCTGTAATGACATGTAAATCAAATTATCCATCCAAATCAAGACAACTGTGACTACAGATTCAACAGTGTATGAAGCCTCCTCTCTTTCTCAACAAACTGGGATATTAATATAGAAATATATAAACAACAGCTCACATCTCAGTTTTTATCACTAACATGTGCATTGTCACTTTACGTTACAATTACATAACATATTAAAGAGAGCAATAGTACACTAATTCATTCAAATTATACTGATGTATAACTCTCATGTAACTCATGACTCATGTTGCA